>JAJTUR010000182.1:0-83990 GCA_021399475.1 Hyaloscypha finlandica
AAGGGAGAAGACATGTATCAGCCAAGGAATTCGTTCTGGCGGCGCTATAGAACGATATTCGTGGTGCAGTTGGTAATTCAGGGTCTTTGGATTCTGGCCGTATACAAGATGACACTTCAAATCCGATCGCTATCTACTCATGGGCCAGACTTAATCCACTGTGCGTATCTGTTATTGTCACGCTCTCTCTCCGAGGCAAGTATAGTTTGCTGACTGTGCCAGCCATTGCCGCCGATGCTGTCTTCTGGGAGGAAAAGAAGTTCCCATGGGGAGATAGGATACAAGAGAAAAGCATGTATTCGGGGAAGCCGAGTCCGGAATTGGATAAAGCATGGCATGACCTCTTGAATGGTGTGGGCTCCGATAATTTTTGTTTTATCTCGTCCGTGTGTTTCGGATCAGATTCTGACAGCATTTGTAGCTGAGAACATTCGAGTTGACGGAGAAGTAATCAAGCGACTCGGGCGACAAGACATCAGTGTGAGAATTCCGGGATCGGAAGACTTCATTGGAACACTTAATGTCTACCATGAGATTCACTGCCTGGTAATTGACCCGTTCGCTTGCAAGCCCGTCTTTGAGCCTGAGTTGACCTTTTGTAGAAACGACTTCATCAATATATGTACGTCTTACATTTTACCAATACCATGGCTTAGTTTGCCGTCTAGTAGGTATACAGTCAAGCAAGACTCGAAGTCGTTTGGGCTTAGTCTCTGCCAGGCTCTATGTTAGGACTTCAAGATAGGTTGAGGAGTCGTGATTGACATCTTTCTCTTCATAATCAGGTACCAAGACATTTATTTTCCAGACATCGATGACACGGACAGAGAGATGAACCGGCTTCACAATGGTGAGAGTTCTCCTGTCCCGACTGAGACCAAGGTGAGTTGACATTCACCACAGAGCACTGCATCGATTTTCTCCGCCAAAGCGTAATGTGTCATGGGGATGTGGGCTTGATTACTTTCGAATGGAGCCCCACAAATCTCATACCAGTAGCCAATGGTACAACTCACCAATGTGTCAATTGGGGGAAGTTAGATCAATGGACAAAAGAAAGAACTGTCGATATGTTGCAACCCGGTTGGTTGGTTCACCCGACTCTCGGTAAGTGAGAAGACTACTATTCCTCTTTTTGCCCTTTATCCAAGTCGTTGAAGATACTGAGGTTTTTTTTTACCAGGTCCAGCATATCCTAAAGGTGAAGGCTCAAAAATTGGAGCAGCTACCGGCGGTCATCATGGCGCCTGAAGGTTGTGCTGGGTGCCGCACGGAGGGATCATGTGATTTATACAAGGAGGGACATGGCTTGCATTCTTTTTCGTCTAGCTAACTAGCCTACTTATAGCTGTAGAAACTTTCCCTCTCTTTTCACGTGCTCTGCTTACTTGAGGGGATGTCGAATTTGCAAAATTCGAATCGACTTCACTGAAGTACGCTGTATTTCAGCGCTCTAGGGTGAAGCAAGGCACCTCCTCACTTAGCCTTATTTTATCAACTTGACCTGACACGATTGCAAACAAAGATCCAGCGAGCGAGTCACATTATGCTACGTGATTCTGGAGCAAATGCTTCTTTATTCCAAAATTTCTCCAATCTTGCGATTCTGCTAGCCACGCGAAGCCTACCAGAAGCGCATGTACCAAGGCTTGGTAGCGCGATATTGCCGTTCTTCAGAGAGCTTTTTCAATGTTGGAAACCACTAGAGAACTTGAGTTAGTTATTAAGATATTAGGATTGGAAGTCCAATCACTCACAGGTGTGCCAAACCCGGTCGCTGCATCCCAACCTTCCCAAGCCGGAAACCCAGCAGTGTTGCATCCCGTGTTTGACCCTGCTATCACATCTTTGAGTCCCTTAGAAGCTTTCGAATATAGCCACGGATTAAGCCAACCTAGTGGCGGCTTGGCTTGAGCAGCTAGAGCATCGTTGATGAGGGCAAATATTGCCGCTGCTGCTGGAGCAGATGCACTTGTGCCATCGAAGATGGTTGAAGTACCATTGAAATTAACAATATAGTGGTACGCCCTGACAGATATGTCAGGATAGCCACGACCTTCTTTGTTGTATAAGCCATCGTGGAGCGTTCCTAAGCTCGAGACGTAATCGTCAACCACTCCCCGTTGGAAACTTGGACGTGGGAAATAGTTACTAAAACCTCCGCCAGCAACAAAAGTCCCACGAGCATCAAATCCTACTACCTCCGGTCCCCAATTTCTCGTTCCGCCAACTGCCGTAACGTATGGACAGGATGCAGGAAATTTGGGCAGAAACATTGGTTTGTTGCTGCCGTCGTTGCTGAAGCACTTCCCATCAGCTCCGACACCTTCATCTCCACTCGCTACCAAGACCGAGACACCTCGAGCCGCAAGTTGTGCAAACTCTTGGCAGACACGCTTTGCGTACCAGAACGGCACTGTTTGTTCTTCGTCGGCGTATGATATCGAGATGACCTGTGGTAGATCTGGCTGAGCTAGCACGTACTGCAGCCATTCTAGGTAGCCCTCATTTGAGTTCTCAACAGTGAATTGACTGCTTTGGAAAGCGGGCGCTCTTCCGCCAACATTGTATGCTGTGACAGAAATTGGATACGCAAGCCCAAGAATAACCTCGGCATCCAGGTTTGCTTCCAGACTCGTTCTCTGAGATAGTGGTTTTTCGGTGATAGAATTCTCCGCACCGGAGGGTTGCGGCACAGTCTCAGTCAAAATGCTGTGGTTAGTACCGACGACATCAGGGCGAAATCGTTGGAGAAATGTTTCGATATCTGTGCGATTGTTGACGTGATCCAGGAAATTCACCAATCCAATACGAGTCTTGCCCGTCAATTGAGGGTTGTACTCGCGCATTCCGTACAATGATTGAAGGCAAACAGGTGAAGTTGCGACCTGGTTACATGCTTGGGAGGGAGAAGGATTCTTTGGCAAATCTTTGATATCTGGGATAACCATATCACCGAATTCCGTCTTGTCGATGCTCACAAGCTCATCATAAGAAGGGGCGCCATTCTCTCCCAGCCCGATGGGTTTGACCTCAGAGCGAGAAATTAGACGACATGGCTTTCTGTTTGTAATAGGAAAGATATTCGTGGGGTGGATACCGTCAATGTGATCGTGCAAGTGCAGAGGAATTGACCAATTTGGCGAGCGAATTGCTATCACTCCGTCATCTGCTCGCCGATAAACATGGTACTCAGTCCCGAGGAGAGTCTCAGCATCGTGGATCGATATATCAAAGTTGATCCAACCCTGTGCAGGGCTGTACTTGAAAGTATGGATTCCGTGTTCTGACAACCATTCTGTGACCATGTCCTCCGTTTTTTTCATTGGTTTGCTGAGTCTGCTAACTTCAGCTGCAGAGAGATGCTGACCGTATCGTTTATCGTAAGGGTCAGACACTGTAAGTAGTCAGTCTAGTGATCGGTAAGGACTGGGTAGTTAGATGTTGGTGGATTCTTAGACACCCATACCTTCATATAGTCGCCGTTCAGTTCCTCGAATTTGCCATGTTTCAATCCAACCTTCAAGTTGATTCGTCGCTCCCCAGGTGCTCGTGCAAGTGTTTCCCATCCGGAAGGAACAGTATGACTATCTTTGAGAACGTAGTGTGATTGTTTTAAAGGCGAAGCTGTGGCCAGCAACATATTCTGCGTTAAGAGGAGGCCCAGGATACAAGTGGTATGCTCGAAGAAACACCACATTTCTTCATATAGGAATCGAGCGTTGCGGGCAGGTCATCAATGAGGACACCAAGCATAGATCTCCGGGGCTTCTTCAAGTCCCAGGAGGCGTCGCAATTGATTGTTGAGGCGACCCTTCCTGCCAAATTGCCCCACCTTCAACGTTGAGCCCTTCAGCCCCTGAGCTTAGCCGAGGGGGGAAGGCGAAGAGGGAAATGCCTCGCGCAGCTCAACGCTAATGCACGGTCATCTTGACAAGGCCTGTCAAACAATCCAGCCGCATACACCGCACAGTGAGTATTCAGCTTGACGATGTTCCACGGGTTATCCAGTGGCACCATGACTAGCTCAATTCGTTCTTGGCCATTTGTCCGCCTGGCAGGCGTTAGGCAGCGGCCTGCAACAAGGAACAAAATAGCAAGAAAGTCCCAACACTCAGCACACTTTTCCTTCGTTGTCCCATCTTACCTCTCTATTGATCTTGCTCTCCTGGTGGAGCCAAAATGAAGTCTCTCGTGAACTTGGTTTCTTTGACATTGCCCATTCTCCAGGCATTGTGGGCCATTGTCGCCAGCGGAGAACCAATTCAATTTTGCAAGTTTCGTTTTCCAAGCACTGAACATGACGAGATCGACTTTTGTATGGGTGCATTGATGCACCGAAATATCTCGAGCAACGCTTACGACATGTACTTGACGATGACTGTTTCAAGACAAAAAGATTCAGCACTAGGATGGACAGCAATTGGACCCGGCAATATTATGGATGGAGCTCTCATGATCATTGTATATGGCGATCCTCTAAGTCAAGAAGACCCTATCGTGAGCATCAGGACCACAACTATTCATCATCAACCCACACTTCTCGCCCAGAAAGATATGCCAGTTGGAATGGATCTTCGAGTCATCAGATCCTCATGGCTCCCTGGCGGAAATCAGCATGACCAACACCTACAGAGTCCCTCTCATGTAGCCTGGGTCTCTTTGGTTTGCTATTCATGTCATCTGTGGCTCGGCTCGGACATCTCAGCTGATTCAACATCTCAACCCTGGATGTGGGCATGGAACCCCAAACAGAAGTTTGAGGTCTTCTCCTTTGATGCTCATCTTGATATGCACAAGCACCATGCTGGTGCTGGCGGCTGGGGCAACTTCTACCTCGACATGAGTCGCTCTATCAGTACGGCTCGCTTTCCTCCTTCTCTGCCTCCCATACGAGCAGAAGTTACGAATCTTGGTGCCTCTGATCTACCGATGACTTTCTCGAACTCAGTACTCAATCTGATTATGGGACCCGGTAAGTGCTGTTAGAGATGTCTTTCACCCCTCATTTCTTGTTAAGTTTCCATACGGAACACTTTCATAAATTTCCAGGCGTCTTTAACTGTGCAAGAAGACATGCTGATCGAATATTTCGGTAGGCTCTTCTTTCCATGGCATTATATTAGCCACTGCATTCCTCATTGTCTTCCCAGCTGGCGTTATAGGTCTGCGCGCTGGTGGTCCAAAGGCTTTTGAATACCATTGGATGATTCAAATCAGTGGTTCTTTTCTTCTGCTGCTAGGATTCGGTCTTGGTCTACTCAAACCTCGGAAAATCAACACTGCACATCAATGGGTTGGGATTGTTCTTGCTTCTTTTGTTGGCATCCAAGGAACTCTTGGCTGGCGACACCACAAATCATTTGCTCGTCTCCGTAGACGCACGGCGGCTTCATATTTTCACATTTGGCTTGGGAGAGTTTTCATGGTAGCCGGATGGAGCAATGTTGTCAGTGGGCTATTGCTTCGCGGATACAAACAAAGCAGTCCGGCAGTAATATTTATCGGGATGATTGGGCTATTGCAGGCCATTGGAATGATTTGGTGGATAGCCTGGATGAGAAGAGCGCAGACAAAGTACGATCTACAGCCTGCATTGGCTGATAGTGACGAAGAAAATTTTGCACTGTCAGCCAGTGATGACGAGCATGAGAAAGATGAGACAGATTATTTACAACACCGAGACTCAATCTCATTCGAGAAGTAGTCGGCTTGTCGTATGTCATCTCTGGCTATCCTGAGGTAGTATTAGAGTAGAGTAGCTGCAAATTCAAGGTCCATGATTTGAGTTTTCTCGTATATGGTACTTGTTCCATCTAACGGCAGATTGTCTTCGCTGTAGTTATTTTTGGAGAACACTGATGACGGTTCACCAATACGAACGATTGGGGAATCGGACCTAAGCGAGGGGCCCGATTCGCTAATCGCTCGTATTGGTGAACCGGGTGGAACAGAACTACCGATGCCTGCAAGTGGACACGGTCACATTGAGTGGCTTCCGAGATAGCCTTAGCCCAGATCAAGCAGGTTTAATGTTGTACGATCAAAGCCATGTTCAACGACGCCATAAATAAGGGGGGGCAACAAACGTGTTCAAAAGAGGCGGTAAGGACCTATGGTTGGCTAACTAGGATTTCGGAGATCACTTGCCAAGTCTACTGGACGGCGTATTTCGTATCTGTAAGCGCCATGCTGGAACTGGTGGAAGGCTGAATGTTCAGCTGGAGCTGGTGGAAGCTGATAGTTCAGCTGACCCAGTTCGTCTGCTTCTCCAATCCACAACATTCGGCGTTGAATCCTTCAGTGTCTGGGGTGCATCCTTCGGGGACATTAACCTTAACCCAAAGAGTTTCAATTGGCGAAACCACGATTCGGGCTACTACATCCGAAAACGCGCAGCGCCCAGCTTTACCCATTTACCCCTTTTCTTGGCACTCAAACCCTATCTTTAAACTCAAATAAATTGGTATGAAATGAGATATCGCTTTGCGAATCTGTGAAAATACTGATACTAAATACGGAGTTCCAATTTCATCTGTTTTCATAAACGATTGACAGAATATTTTACCAATAATTGTTGCGACTTTTGATGTTCTCGCTTATTTGGTGAGGCGCAAAGCTGCCCGCGTAACGGACACCGATGGATTTCCAAGACACAAGAATTGTCGGACATAAGAGATAAATGCCTCGGTGGAAGTCTCGTGGGAGCCAATTATTCACTTCTCTGAGTGGCTAGGATGGCAGTCGAAACAAGCCACTTCCTGTCGTATCCTTTCTCTGTGTCACCTTCCATAAATGATGTTTGATTCGGTGCAAATCTGGGCTGGATCGCCATCAACTGACAATCGAATCCACCATTTTCGGTATCCTTGCACCTATGAGAGATATTCCAATGCTCATAGCTTGAAAGCCCTTTGTTGAACATATTTTGTTATCTGGTTGGCACCTGGCAAGCGAACGAATGACGACTGATAACCTGTTATATCACGGCGAGTGCAGAGCGCTGGAATACATCTAACATCACAATGCTGAGACACCCACGAAATAAGCCCCAGCTTACCCTTGGCAATTGAGATATAAGTATTGTGTCAAGAGACGGGAGAAGTCTAACCCCCTTGAATGCTCAACATCTTGAGGACCATGGCAACAAGGGAACAGGACATTATGGTTTCAAGCATCATCACCACGGACTCCCACCTACCCGTATATCAAGATCTAAAAGAATTGAAGAGGAAACGAAACAGACTAGCACAACGCAAGCACCGTCAAGGTGAGTGAATAAAAATCCTGTCGAAAGCATAGCTAACCTGTTCGGTAGGTCTTGCACAGGGAGGTTCAGCGAACAACAAGCGCAATGCTGGAACCGAGCGTATTGCAGCAAAGCTTCCACCTCTACCAACTGAACCAATGCCAACGAATTTCTCAGACTCACTGGCCAGCAATGATAGTTTCTCGGCCTTTGAGACCAGCGAAGACTTAATATCCGCGATGGACTTTTATCTACCACACTCAGTAGATACCACCAATTCACGATGCCGAACATCACACGAGCTGGAACAATGCATTTCAGGACTATTTCAACCATCTTTGGGCTATCTTGACGCAGCCCAGCTACCTGAGTTGGAGTTGAACTTTGGTGGAAAATATCCTGCTCAGAATGATGCGGCCTTGAGACAAGATATTCTTGCACAGCGAGCCACCGGAGACCTACATCAGGCGTCTCATTCTCGTACAGTGTCAACACATGAGATATCACTACCTGATCCAGAAGTGCATAATCCCATCCAGCCTCAGTTGAATATACCCATGCTCACAAACAGTTCCTCAAATTCAATTGATAATAGTAGCAACGACCAGAATAACATCGGCAACCCCAGACCAATAATCTGCAACAACAAAGAAGATAATACTATCCGTGGGGAAGAGCTTGATCCAACAGATGCCAAGATCGAAGCCGGCACACTTGAGGCTCGATTTGAGTATGTCATTCGAGCCGTCGAGAAATCCGGATTTGAAGGCCTGGATGACATGATGACTCAATACTACACGGCCACTTTCAAAGAAGAGAGAATTTTACATTGGGCCCAATCGAGAAGTCGAAGCCGTTCGTTACCTATTCTTCTTGCTTCCTTGCACGAGAACACAAGGAAATGGCCGGATAGAGATGCACACGGATATCGGCAGGCGATTTTGCAATCCGCAGAAAACATATATTTGAGTGAGCTGGCTTCTGCTAGAAGTAATTTAGAGGAAGGTGAGCAAAGACGCAATCCGGGTGAGGAGAAAGAGACCTCATCTGCGGACGAAATGTTGGCAACCTTGAAAGATCTTTGGAAAGCGATCACTGAACTAGATGAGAACGAGCATATCAGACAAAAGAAGGCTATCATACGCGATAAGGTAAGTGTGATTAAATTTTCTATCCTAAGCTCTCCAAAAGCTAACGAAGTAATGGGTTCAGATGCCAGAGGTATGGTCACTTCTCATTGAATTCACCCGGAAAGCCGCCCTACGTCAACCTCACGGACGCCAGTGTGTCGGTGCATTCCTACTACTCCTCCTTACGCCTTAAAAAACACATACTTGGAAATTTTCAGCAAGTACCATAAGCGCTATAGCCTCACGTCGGAACGATTTATCCATATCGCGCTCTCCGAACTGGAGTCGCCTCTCCCTATACATTAAATGGTTCTCAATGACGCTCGTATCGATTCATCTCAACCCCAATCATCCAAGATACCCTAGGAACGTATCAAAGATGTTCAAATTTTCTGTACTCGAATTTTTGCTCCTTGATTTTTCTACCCGTCAATGCATCTCCCCTCATTGGGGAAAATCTTGAAGCTCGGCCTGCCGGTCCCTATCCCAGCTGCACTTCACCAATCCTGAAAATCATCAATGCCGCCTTTAACTCCGAGTCGGTTAAAACATCACCCTTCTGCTCAACATTTCTGGCTTTCAAAACGACGACGAATCAAGGGTTTATCTCCGCAAATCTGCTGTGTCACCTCCCAATGGGCTAATAACCCAGAAAAGCATTAATACCATCCTTACCCAGCGCAAAAAAGTCCGAAGAGGAGCCGAAGGGGACACCCTCCCCACATATGCACCAACAGTCATCACAAGCTTCGCACTCCCAATCATGTCTCACGTATGCAGCTGCTTCCTTGGCCCTTCGCCCTCGCTAGTCCTCATATCAACCACGGCGATTTCCCACATCACCATAACAAAGCAAATGACAACTTTCACAACGATAATCCCATCATCGACTTTCACCGCTTTGACAAAAGTCATGCCGCTCTCCACTACGATTCTCCAGCCGCGAGCAATTGTCACCGTGGACTACACCAACAGGATCGCCCGTGGTTTGCTCAAAATTGTGTTTATAACCATTATTCTGGTAAGCCTTTCCCCCTGCTGTTCAGCATTGCTGCATTTTTATACTTAGTCTTATTTCCCCAGATCACCTCCCAATTCAAAATATTAGTCCTCTAACAGACAAGTTCCTGGCCATGCGACAACAGTGCACCACCCTGTGCTATCGAAAGGCTGGGTGTGTTATGTTCTTCGCATATCAGGACCTCGATGTTTAGGTGGGTAATCCACAGGCTTGGCTTTGTTGGATACGGGTTCCGTATAATGGGCCGTATATACAGTGCAGTATTCCGTGGCTAGGGCTTAATGTTGCTTATGGTAAGGTACGAGGTTCTGGAAGAAGGAAATGTTGCTTGGGCAAGTCATTGAAGTTATTTTGCCGGAGTGTCAGTTAGGTGTTTCGTGTACAATGTTGATGAGCAGCAAATTCGCGAGCCATAATCTGAAGTCAAATGTAACCCCTTCACTCGCGCTTCTCTCACCGCAGCAACTCCTTTCATCTCTTCTTTCTCTATCAGTTGATTGTTTGAGCCTTATTAACACCATTAGCATGCGCGCTTAGTTAGCACATAGCTCTAGGGGGCTAGGTCTTTTGGTACAGACCCGGCCCAATAAGGGTATAACCAAAGATAAGGACCTTTCTAATGAGCATAATCGAGTAAGTCTGTGTTTCTAGGGCATTTCTCTAATAATTATCCACTAAAAGAACTTTAATAATTTTAACTTGTAATATAATTACTTGGAATAAGGTCACTAAACTCGAATTAGCTTCTTTTATTTCGTGTGCTCGAGTTTAAAGATAATATGCTTTGTAATTATTAAATGATTACTACGACTTCAGACTGGCTGGGAACAGTGAGGTGGGTTGGAAAAGCAAACAACTTGCTCAGCTTGCTATGGATGCTCTTCAAGGCAAGGAAGATGCGGCAATGTGCATGGATAAGGGGGGCCGGAATATGGATTGGGTCTATGGGGATTGGGATGTCTGGATGGTGGTTTGCCTGATTCAAGCATGCTAGAGGAAGGGCGGTGTTTGGGAGGCAAGAGGAGAGGAGGAATTGGCCGAGATGTGTTAGGATGTAGTTGGAGTCTTGAGGGTTCTTGGCACGCACTTCTGCCCGTCCGGAATTGATCGGTATGATTTGGTCAAGAAGATGGTGAAGCAGGCAAGAAAGATGGGTTTGAAGTTTGGTGTTGGGTTCTAGGTCCGATCGGTCCATCGGAAGAGATCCAAGAGGAAGGCAGAAGTAAACCCACCCGAGGGGTCCAGCGAGGGAGTCAAGAGGGGAGTCCTGGAGTTTAAAGTTGGTACCTATGTGGGAGAAGAGAGAGCAAGGGGCATCCTTAGATCGGCTTACGCAGAGAGAGCAAAGAGGGAGGCAGACACAACCCGACCCGAACAATACGCCAAGAAGGTCAGGTTTGATGTTGATATTGTGGTGGAAGAGGATATACCAAGGCCTAGCTATGGATCGGCTTATCTGGAGAGATCCAAGAGTGGATGGGAAGACATTGATTTCTATATTAATTGGCCGCGATGGTTTCAATTGTACATAGACCGCAGGGACAATGGATAAAGCACAGAGCTTTTAGACAGAAATAAAAGCACAGCCTGATTTTCACACCTTTGCCTGAATGTACCAGACTTGCGTAAAACATTGAGCCCTAGTTGTGATTCTCCAAGTTAGGGGTACCAGACCTGTGTAGAATATCAGCGCCAACCGAGATTGTCCAAGTTGAATGTTCCAGCGTTTCTGGTACAACTAAACCTTCCTCCTCCTAAACTCCATCACCTCTCTCATATCAGGGGCGCACCTCATGTCTCCCAACACATTCTCCGGTCTCCCCCTCCCCTCCAAAAACCTGAATTCCCAGCTCCTCAAAAGCTCAATCAACACAACCTTGATCTCATTACTGGCAAAGAACCTTCCGGGACACGCATGATTCCCGTGACCAAAATTTAATGAATCAGGACTTGTTGTTACGTATTGATGTTTATTTTCATTCCCAGGCATCTTACGTAGGTTGTAAAAGCGCAGGCCGTCGAATTGGGAAACGGGTTTGGAGGACGGGTTGTGGGTAGAGGAAAAGGTTGGGGTTAGGGAAGAGTGTTGGATTGCATAGGCGGCGAAGCCGATTCGGGTGCCAGTTGGGAGGGTGTGGCCGGTTGAGAGGGTGAGGGGGGCAGTTGTGACGCGGACGTTGGTTACTACGTGAGCTGTCAGCAAGTAAACAACTTCTCGGAACTGGACGGGGTATGATTTACTAAGTTGAGGCGGGGTGAAGCGTTGACTTTCTTTCAGGAAGCTGTCGAGTTTCCAGAGCTTGGACATGCACGGTTTCTTGAGTCGTATGAAACCGTCTCCGTTGATATCTTGGCCATCCTCATTAATAATCTGTTGGAGTTCGTCTCGCAATGGCTGGATGTATTCCGGGTGAGCAGCTAAGTCATAGATTGCTGCAGTGGCCGCCATAGTGGTTGTATGGATAGCAGCCATGGATACTTAGGCAGCTATTAGTCTTGTTCTTCTCCTCATAATTAGTTCGAAAGCTTACAAGCCATCTGATTGTTCGCCAGAACAAGTGGATCAGAACGTTCATGTTCCGTAGTATTTTTCAAGAGCCAGGATATGAAAGTCCCCTGTTCGTCCTCCGTATCCTCTCTGTGGATCTTCCCGTATCCCTCCTTCGCTATTTGTGCATCTAAGATCGGTCGAAGTAGTTTTCCACCCTTTTTTCTGAACTCCCATAAGCGTTTTACCTCCGGAAGGAAGTATACAGCGATCCTCCGTGTCCATTCAGGATATGCGTTAATCGCTTCTTTTGCCTGAACACTGTAGAACGTAAACATAATCGTAGCTTGGATCCATTCCTCCTCGCGGCTCAGAGGTCGCCCAACGAATACTCGTCCAGAAAGTAATGCAACGATACGTGCTAATTTACTATAAACAGGAATCGGGGTCCAGTCCTCGCACGGTCCGAACTCCTTATCAAAACTATACCGAACTTCTTCCTGGAGATCGTCAAGGGTACTAGCAATGTGTCGAGTCAAATCGATCTTGACGGATCGCGCAACTTCTTCTCCTTCGTTCCCAATTCTTGTATGTTTTGAGGATAAGGCTCGGCGAACTTCTTTCATGAAGGACACCTTGTTTTCGGGGAGATTTCTGACTTCGTCGATAATGGAGATTGGGAGGATGACTAGTGGTGGTGAAGTTGGAATTATAAACGGGCTGTCTGGGTACTATCCGAAGTCAATTTATGGAGCTTGAGTGTATTTTGAGACTGAAAATGGAAACTTACTTTTGCCGTGCCTTCTATCAGAGCTTTGCAGCGATCCTTCTCATGCAGGTTTCCGACTATTGGTAAATCAAGCCTCTTGGAACATTTCAAGAGAAAACGAATGAATGAGAAGACGACGAGAAAGGCCGCAGCACTTAGGAGCAAAGGAGACCCCAAAGCAACGTATTTTAGATTAGTAGAGAACATTTTCGATTGAGCTACCATTGTGCATGTGATTTTGGAGTTGGATCAAGAGCATTGGCTTGAACTTTGAATTGTAAATTGTGAGCAAAAGAGCTCAAAAAACGCACTGCGAAAGAAAAGGGCCTGCTTTAAATACTCAGGTTCAGATGAGAAGTAGGTGGAAAAGACAGTTCTTTAAAGTTGGACTTTCTTGGTCTGGGCGGCTTTCACTCCCGGATAGAAGGTTTCCGTTATCTGCATAAACCCAAGAATGCTCTCCTCTCCAAAATGTAGTTGCCCATTTGCACATACATAATTTACTCGAGGTAATCCCCGTGCCGATCTTTCTTTCTCCCCTTGGCTCCCGAATACGAATCTTAGTCGTATTCGGGAAGTGTGCGCCATTTCCATTTTAACACTCGTTCGGTGCGGGACTGTTGGAACTTTATCCTCGCGCTTGCATCGGCATTTCATTCCCCGACGCCTTAACCGCGACGTTGTATAACTTTATTCCCATTATTGTCAAGGTGCTAGCTATTCACGCGGTTCTGCCTACGGAAAGTTAACGCAAGTCGAACTTCTAGCTGCATCTGTACGAGACGGCTGTGCACCGCGCAGACGACGAACACACACACACACGGGTATGGCGTCGCGAGCTGGCGAGGGAGTGGAGAGTTAAATTGGTAACTTACTACGTCGAGTAACAAGCAGGCTGCCGTGGTGAAGACTTCTCAGACGAAACATGCTTTAACTTTTAAGTTAGTCTTGTTCGCGAGATCGTTACGTTGGCTAGCGGAATCAACTCGTAGCAGGCACAACGATTTCATTACAGTAGGTTCGTACCCCTCCGGGTAGACAGATCATGGTGAAAAGTATCATCACTCCACATGCCTTTGCAACCACGGATTATACTGTGCCACCTTCAATGCAACTCAACAATATCCGATTTTCTAAGACGGCCGTATGGTTTGGTCCCGCCACAACGCTGTCCACTGGCAGAGGTGGAACACTCTTCAGGACACAGCTGCGAATTGGTGTCAAAGATTTGAGTTAAGAGTCTAGCCTCGACACAAAGACTGCTTACTAATGACTTGCAGGCGAACCATAACTCCATCTTCTTCTACTAGGCCGAGAATGCTACAAACATTAATTATATCCGACTATAAAATATAGTATCACTCCTGCCTCCAAAAACCAAATCCGAACTAAAGGAAATGAGAAACGATTCTCTATTCTTTCGTGTAACAGTCTCATATCATCCGCGCAACTGGTTGCCCTCCTTGGCACTGGCGCATCGATCACCTGCGCCACTTCTGGCTCTGGCTCATCTGTCTCTTACGCAGCACTCTTACCCTTCTGGCCACGTTTCTCCCTGCCCTTGGTAACCTCGTTCGCAGCACGCGCAAATTGTGGCTCTGGCTCTGGCTCTACCACCTCTGGCTCATCTGCCTCGCCCAAAATCCGTGATCATCAGTCTATCCAAAGCATAGAGTGATTTGTCATCTCATATGCGCATGGAGTTGCCATGTCGTTCAGATTGAGTACATCCAGATCAGACAGATGCGGAAGAGATGTTCCGTGTGCAAGAGGCTGGTGGAATAATGAAGTGGATACCGGGCAGGGTAGGACTTGAGGTAGCAGGACGTTGCTCTTCACTTGAACCCAGGGACGCTCTTCGACTGTTCGTTCTCAAGCGTCATGGTAAGTGGAGAAGATGATCGGAAGCCTAATGAGATAGTGTGTGGTTGTTGTACTCCATTTTTGTCATAATTCGTCGATGGTTTTGTAGATGGTACTGTATGGCTGTCAGATTCATTGGCGTCTCCAGTGATGTCGAAGTCCAAATACCTTTCAGGTTTGATACCGAAGTTTTGGAGGAACTTCCCATACAGCCGGAGCGCAGCACCGAGCTCTCTTCTTTTTCCTCATCGACCCAGTCGATTTCTTTTGGTTCCAGACGATCTATCAGTGTAGCAACTTGCCCCAAACCAAGCTGCATGGCGACTTCCCGGTGTCTAGTCGCTGGATTGGTTGCTTTGGGCTGAGCGTCCGGTGCGTGATGATAACCGTACCACCTCGCGAAGCCTGGTGCATTCGGGTTGCAGAGCTGTACGCATCTATATTGTAGACTATCGTTTGACCGCAAACTGGCCTCTATGTAGTGATAGGTCCAGTACTTACCAGCATATTCGACAAATAGATGGGCATAGAGAGTATGATCGAATGAATCTAATTCTGCAAAATTAATCTTAATGCCCAGAAAGGTTAGATAATGCACGCATAGTTCGAGCAACATCCGATTTGCATCTCGAAGTAGGATTGAATGCTGCCACTGCCCGAGGTTTTGATTGAGTTGTAATCTGAGCATTGTCTTATCGCAAAGGAGGAACTCTCGTGCCGTCTGATGGACAAGGTAGATGGTTGAGCGAATAATCCGAATAAAGTTTCCACAAAGTGCTTTCACACGCTCTTCGAAATTGTGAACGATGTCGTCTTCTAAATCTTTAAACGTACTGTGAGCCGGCTCAATCGCAAGTGCGATGCTCATTTCTGTTAGTGTTAGTGGCCTTGCTGTCGCAACAACAATTTCCAATAGTTTTCTGGCCTGAGTCTGATCGGAGCTTTCTTCGAGAAGTCGATGGTAGATTTGGTAGATATCTCGACTTTGTAAAATTGCGAGAAGCTCCTTCTTAGAGGCTCCTTTTTGGTTTCCAGCAATTCAATGACCAATGTGGTCCACAGGAATGTACGGTCTGCACCTTGGATTAAACCCAATTCCAGGTCACCTAGCATACTTCGTGGTAGACCTCGAAATACTGCCTGTTCGATGCTGTGTTGTATAACAAGATTGACGTCCTTGCTGATGGCTTCGGGCTCGTCTTCGCCTCGCAGTCTAATTGTTGGTAGGACATCGAGAGCTGCCTTTATATCGTTGTTCGGACGGCTTGCAATGATAGTCTTGAGAAATGGCGTTTCACGTAAATGCTTACTGCTCGTCTTGTAGAGCCTCGAAAGAGATTTGAGAAGAAGTCGGCGGGTCTGTAACTCGCATTCATCAAGCCCGTCGAGAACGAAAATGATATCTCTAGAGTTTGTATCTGTGGCGGACTTCATGAGGACATTCCACAGCGTGTCGAATTGCCCAAACATGGAACTACCCCTCGCTGTATACTCCGAAGTTGCATGCTTGAGTAGTCTTGGCTGGGAGTTATACAACTGATGCAGCAGGGCGCATAGAGCGTACATCGAGTTGTTCTGCTCGTCGCTGTCATCTTTAAAGAAGAAATAGCATACAGATTCCGAAACTTGTAGTCTGTTGCCAGCATTCTTGAGATTGTCTACAAGGTACGATGCAAGGACAGATTTACCACAGCCTGGGTCAGCGGAGAGCCACAACAGACTCGAAGCTTGTTCTCGTCGCCATGCCAGATATTTCTCATGATTCAAGAGCCATTGGCACGTTCCCGGTACTGCTGTCGGATTTCTGTCTTTATGAGAAATGTAATTGGAAGTGTGTAAAGCTTTAAGACAAGCGATGTCCTCAGCGGTCCGACCTGAAATTAGATAAGTGCGGGTATGGCGACCCAGTGTGCAGTACTTACTAACCTAGATAAGACGCGGATCCCGCCATATTCTGAAGGTTTGTCCAGACCTTACGGTACTTCTGTTCATCGTGTGCCTCAAATCTACATATTGTCCTATGGTCCCCCTTGATCGGAATTGCAACTTCATCAGGAAAGCCAAGAACCGCGGATTCTTCTTCGACAACCTAATCAAATATCAGCTCTACGTACAAATCAAGCAAAGGCGAGACCCATACTCTGCAATTCATAAAGTCCATTTTTTCAGTCTCATAGAAGCTCACAAGTTGCAGGTCTTTAGCTCGCTCCACGAACGATTTTGAAATTTCCTGAAGAACTTTGGAGTTTTTCTTCAGATCCTTTGAGAGCTGTGTTTGAGTATTTACACCAAAACTTGCTGCTCTTAGGATATTACTAGCCAGCGTACTCCAGTCTGCCAGAGCTGATCCCCTGTGAGGCGTACCGAAAAATGCGATTCCTTTGATCGCATCGAGAGTTGTTTGATAGAGAGATTTCTCATGAGCACGGATGATAGCCTAGAGACACGAATACCCCCAATTAGTTTGTGTCAAGTATATGACTTGCCAGACAACGTCACCTACCTTCTTCGCGACGATACCGCCAAGGCTATGGCAAATGAAAATAATAGGCCTTTGCTCCACTTGACCTTGCCTCCTACTCACCAAATCCTCCAAAAGCCCATCTGCAAATGTTGAAATGTCCTCAGTTGATTTGCTGAATACCACCGAGGAATCATATCCGTAGGACATAATCCTAGCTTGGGGGATTTGATGCGGGAGGATATCTCTGAGCCACAAGACCCCATCGCCAGACGAGGTGGTGCTTTGCCATGTTTTCATATAGTGACCGTTCAGTCCATGGATAGCGACTATATCGATTGCATCCTTGTTGCTTTCAGGCTGGTCGGAAAAGATAAATAAGCCGAACTTTTCAACTTTAACCTGCTTGAACTCCTTTCCAAAGTCCTTCTTGAAGTTCTCCAACTGCTGTGGAGTCAAATCAGAGAAGACCTTTGGATTACCATGCGATGATGGCCCCTGGATAGGAGAATGTGCCCGTTGATCTTCGATATCTGCCTTGCTGATATCAGGAACTAGTGGTGACAATCTTTTCGCTTTGGAGGCCGGATCCTCAGCCTTTTTGCTTCTTTTCCAGAATGGCATTGCAGAGGCACTCAGCAGGAAAACAGAGGCATTTAAAACGAGTTACCTTCTGAGCTTGACACTCAAAAGTGATGGAAATGACTTCTTTGAGAAGGCTGCGGAGTATGAGCTTATTTGACTAGCGTAAAAATCACGTGTTTGTAAAACATTCCATGAGATTCTAAGGGCCCATTTTTGTTACGCATACGCTGCACGTGCCTTAGCTCAGCTTAGTCAACCCTGGCCTGTAGCCTCTCCTTCAACTAAGATCAATGAAGTATCCTTTACAACTTCATCAATCTGAGTTTTTTACTCAACAATTTTGGCGAGTGCGCGAACACCAAAATGTTGCAATATTTACTTTCAAACGCTGTAATTTTTTTTTACAAGAAATGAGTTAAAAGACTATGTGGTACCCGTGTAGCCTGCGGCTCACACGAAGCCTTCGAAATTAATTAACTTACTCACCGTTCAGAAAGGGAGGTATTGAGAAGCCTGGTCGATTCGAGAGTCCCGTGGAAGGCTTGAGTGAAGAATTTAGGAGCTGATGCCTAAGACGAAGGTCGCACGGACTGAGGGTCTTGAAGCACTCTACGAAATGTACGTCTGCAGAGCTTCGAACTCGAGGACGGATCGAGCACTGTTTGAGACCCCTGCTCGTGGCAACATGAGATTGCCCTTACGTAATGTCATGGCCCGTTCAGTGATTAAGGAATCAGAGGAGGTAACGCTTGTGGTGCGAGAAACTAAGGAGACAAGGGGAGACGTTATTGTTCGCTTAGGCCCGCGCGAGTACACTGATCATACGACCAGGTTCATGTGTCATGTAAACTCATTGACACTCGTCCCTTAGATCAACAATAGCAATTGCCAATATGTCCATCCTCGTGGCTCTAGATATTCGCAGCATCATTGTGAAGATGATTTGTGTCCTAAAGCCCACTGTTGGCCAAAGTTTCGACTGTGGAGATTTGATAATGGCCTGAGAGTGCGCGGGCCTACTAAACGCGATCTGCCGTTACAGAAATATCAAAATGTCATGGTGAGCTTTTACGCCAGAGACCATCCTGCCCCTTCCGATCACACAGCTTACAAACCTTGGGAGGAGTCTACGGTCACTTGCTTTGTCTAGTCCAATATGCTAGCAATCCAAAACTCCCCTATCCTTTTAAGTGGCGTGCGTAAAATGGGCCTTGTGGGTGTGTGGTGCGGTGCCTCCTGCAAAGTCTATTCTAGGAGTCGGCTCAACTAAGACAAAATAGGATGTGTGAAATAAGAGAGCGCGGGTGTGCGCTTGCCGGTTGAACCCGGACCAGATTTGCTTTGAAAAATGCAAGAAGTGATGAGTTACGCAACACGTTTATATAACACGCGCTTGCGTGACTAATGAACGAACACCTCCGCAGAATCTGCACTTACTCATGGCAAATAAAACGTAAGCCGAAACAAAAAACACTGCATGTGGCAAACAACAAGCAGACATGGCAATAAATTGACAAACTACCTACTCCCCCTCCTCCGTTTCCTCCACGCCCTAACCTCCTTCAACACCGTCATCACTAGTGGGACGCCCACTGGCCCCAGGAGCGGCATATAAACAGCCAGCTTATGCTCATCGGGGAAGTATACCTGCCCCACCATACTCTTCTCAAAGAACGCCTTCTCCGCAGCTTCCTCTGCGATCCTCGCATTCTCAAGGGCCTCCTGTCCTCCCAGCCCATCACAGGCTTTCCTCAAATGCTCAATAGTCGTATAAACCCCATCCGCCACACTTCGAGGGATACTGATACTCGGTAACGCGAGCGTTAATCGTGCTAGACTGCCCATCGTCCCGCTTGCTTTGAGGAGCAAGCCTGCGCTCCGAACACGAACTAACGTCATCAGACGCAGGGGAAGGGATCCTGATTCCGGCGCTCCAAGTAATGACATTAATTGGTTGGAGAAGATCAGCATAGCAGGTCGGAGATCAGAGATATCAGATTGGATGACCACGCCTCCCCATTGTGGGATCAGCCAGCTCTTCCCGCCGCCTTCGACTTCCATATCTCCAACATACATGATGAAGTTGATGGTTGGCGCGCCACCGATACTGGGACTGAGGGGCCATTCTGCGGCGTTTATGAAGCCGCTGAGGTCTTCTTTCTTCAGGACGTTGCCGCTTACCCCTGGTGTGGCATAGAGTTGGACCTGGGTGTCGATTGTGAAGTTCGAGATTGAGGAGAAGCTTTCTAGCAATGGCTTCAGGTGTTCTTCCAGCGCTGACGCGATGTCCCATGACGATGGGGTAGCGGTAGGCGTGAAGAGTGAGAATGTGAGGTGGTATGTGCGGGAGTACTTCATTGATCGCGTTGTCCATTTCGCTAGGGACTCGGCGACCTCTGGCGCCAATGCTTTGGGACTTCGTTCCGGAGGTGCGGAGCTGGTAGATAGGAGGTATGAAATCATTGCTTGCTCTTCTGCAAACATCCCTCTCAGTCTGTTCGCAATATATTTGCCCAGCGAGGAGGATGAGGAGGAGCTTGATGGGATTTGGTTCGGGGTGTAATAAATGTCTAGTATGGGGGCATAGGATTGTAGATCCGCTTTTGTTGTCGTGCCTGGCAGAAGTCTTATCACCAATGCCAATTCCTCATTCTCTACGCCTCCGGTGGACAGTCCAGTCACGGCTGTTGATGCATTGGAGGGAGAGAGTTCTAAGCGCAAATGATGCGCTGAAAAATCGTTCAAGTCGTCCAACGCATGTTGGGTCGTTCGCAGGAGATGCTGCGCTTCATGGTCTTGCAAAGAGTCTGCTTCTATCGATATTCGGAGGGGAAATACTGGTCGGCAGGCCTGGAGCAGTTAGCTTGGAGTTCCATGCTGATGAGAGGAGATGTACTCTTCCGTCAGCCCAATCCATCATTTGATCCAACGGTAACCTCGCCCTGTATATTGCCGTTGTTTTCCACCATATTGGCAGCCCAATTATTAATATGATGGCCCAGAAGGACAGAACCACATAGATCCGCTGTCGAACGCTCTCTGGCGATTCAGGAGGTGGCTCTTTTTTCTTGGGCGTGGCGCTCACCGCGTTGGCAGGCACATCTTCGCTTTTCTTCGTGTCTTTATCGTCAGCATTGGCCCCAGGTTGAAAAGCTATTGGAGCTTGTGACGAGGCTGACATCGTGGAGCTGTTCGTGATTGAAAGCAACTCTTGCCAGATGTCAATATTTTGGGGATGAGCACGGAACTTCGAAACGCCGACGCGGAGGACGAGGCTGTAGAACTACGAGGCTGTGTCGGGAGAGAAGGCTACAGAACAGGGTGTCCTTGATTCCCAACCTTGATTCGTCTAGTCATGACATAAATACTGTTATCTTTGGAGAAAAAAACCTCCCGTTAAAGTGCTTCAGACCCATAATCTCCTTCGGGAAATGTCCTCAATACGCCAAGCCGCACTAGACATTCATCCATCATACTCGCAACCATATCCAAAATAGTCCGATTTGCCTTTCCAAAAGCTTCTCGGCCTCCCGTTTAAAACAAAATCGAGCGCGAATATCGACACTTTACTCTGGGAATCGGTGCTTGTGATGAATTCTGCATATTCTCTCAAAAGCTGGAGATCTCGGAAGCAACTTGTGCACGCAATCATTCCACAGGGGCACTTCGCCGGTCCACACTCTGGGATAATATGAAAGGCACGTTGGTCGCATCTGCCACAGATATGCTCACCCACGACACGTTCCCATAAGTCTCCAGGTTGGTGCCATGGGCCTTCCGATGGCTCAAACGAGGTGCGGAAGTTGGTGGCACATTTGACCCTGGAAAGAGCTTTCCAGTTGTTGATTGCCTGTCCACGTCTGTCGATGAAGCTGAACACCGAAGGATGCAAATCGCGAGGACCGAGTATCTCCAAGGCCTCTCGAACTCTCTGTTCTCGGACCCTGTTTTCTTCGCTCTCGTACCGACGTCTGTCATTCTCCAGCACAAGAAGTAATTCATTAAGTTGTTTTCGGGAATTGTCAATCGACTCATTCAGTCGTGCAGTGTATATCCGTCTAGCTTCGAGCAATTTTGATAGGGTGGCGTTATGGTCTTCGATTTTGAGGCCCGACGACTTGGACCGCTCGATTGCATCCTGGAATTTCCGAGCGACCTCTTCCTCATCCTCCTTGTTCTGAATATCCAAATTCGTTTGATGCTTCTCAATCAGTTGCTGACATTCCAGGACAGCTAGTAAGTGTCCTTTCCGAAAGTCAGTCCATTGTTGAAGTCGAGACAAGTAATCCTTTCGAGCGCTGGCCTTCCATTGTCGAGCCCTCTCACAGCGTGCAGCTTCTTCCTCAAATTGGGCTCGTCCTTCACCGGTCGATTGACTCGATTCAGCAGACCACCGAGCCCTCGCATCGCGATCAACTTCTTCCCTTCTCCTACTGGCGCGAGCAGCCTCAGCCTCAGCCTCCACCTCAACCTCGGTATCTTTCCCTCGCTTCCTCTTTGGCTTTGGCAGCCTCACATAAACCTCTCGGTCGTATTGGGCGCGCTTGGTCGCATCCTTCAAAGTCTCCCAAGCTAACCCGACAAGCTGGAAAGCAGCTGTTGTATCTCTTCCATTGTCCAAATTCTTATCTGGGTGGTACTTCAGGGCGCATTTCTTGTAGGCTTCTCTGATAACAGCCAACGTCGCAGATTGAGAGACTCCCAGAATAGAATAATAATCCTCGGTCACCACAGCTCTTGCCATGCGAATTTTTGAAGATTAAGAAAGCATTGAAAAAGGGAGTTGAAAATGGAAGCGTGCTGACGTGGGAGGGGGGAGGCCATCTAACTGTGGGCTGGATGAGCGTCGGGGCGCCGTGCCGCACTCCATCTAGAATGCGTTCTATTATTGGTGAGCCGCTCAATCGCGGTGTCTGAAGGAACTGAGTGGAACCAGAGGAGTCTTCCAAACGTACTTCGTAGCAGGCAGCTTCGTGATTGGAGTTGTTCAGCTGCTCAACTGTTTCTCGATCACGTCTCCTGTCCCGCCGGTTGCATAAGGGTTCACCAACCACCCAAACCCACTTTCCACCCAAGCAGAAAACTGATTTTTCTCTCGCCATTTATAATACTAATATTAATCAAATTGTATAAAAATTAATAAAAAGATTAATCACTAATAGCAGGTCTCTCAATTATAGGAACATTTATAAAAGAATATCCCTTAATTATTCTTTTATATAGCTTGGGCGGAAAGTGGGATTGGGCTGTTGGCTGGTGAACCCTTGTTGGTCACGTGATGTCCGTCAGCTTCGGTGCCAAGCCGTTCTAACCTGACCTTAGACAATGAAATATTGACGGAGGAATTTTGAATTAATTCTCATACGCTTCACTTCGATCACTGTGCCAATACTTCGATGCGACACCATCTGTGGCGTCTGCACGGGTGAAAGACTCCTCGGCCCAGATGCGGGGGAGCTCTCGAAACACGGTCCGACTACATTGATGCCTCGGTATTTGCCCAAGTCCAGTGCGGCTGGCTGAGGTCGAGGGCGGCAGGTAACGTATGTGGTGTCAACAGCACCAGCCCAAAGATGTTAACTTTCCGCCATATTCAATCGAATATGCTTGCTCTCGTTCCCTTATCTTCATCTTTTATCTCGATCTCTCAAGCACTCATTATCAAGTGCGAAGTCTTTGCTATCTCCTTGACAGCTTGTATCTCGAATCCAGAGGCGACCAGAGCCCGTCTCCAACGATAGCACACCAACTCTATTTTATCATGCCTGGTCGGTTCCACCTCAGATCCCAATGTTCCAACCTAACATCAGTGGCTGCAGTTCCGTTGGCATTTGCAGCTCCAGCTGCCCTTGCTTCGCTTGCCTACCTCGATGCCAGAACAGGTCTCTCCTACGATTGGGCATGGCTCGGTAATGGAATATATTCCCAATTTACGACTGCACTCAAAGAGAAGAGGGATCGGTTGAATGTCTTCTACAAACTCGAGGAGCATGCGCTGGGCAAACATGCAAATACCATTCTCCTCATCTTCGAGGGCCGACAATGGACATACAAGGAGGTTTATCAGACGGCTCTCAAGTACGGAACATGGATGAAGACAAGATACAATATCAAGCCGAAAGATATCATTGCCATGGACTTTGTCAATTCCGAGAAATTCATCTTTATCTGGCTGGGTCTCTGGGCGATTGGTGCGAAGCCAGCGTTCATCAACTACAATCTGACTGGAAAGGCATTGGCACACTGCGTCAGAGTTTCGACTACTCCCGTTGTACTGGTGGATTCTAATATCAAGGACTACATCACTCAAGAAGTTCAAGATGAACTTCCCAGTGTTCAATTCGAGATATTTGATTCAAAATTAGAGGCCGAGGCTGTCTCGACCTTAGGTATCCGGGAACCAGATGATGTTCGAACGGATGACAAGTCGCATAATATGGCAATCCTAATTTATACCAGTGGTACCACAGGGCTTCCAAAAGGAGCAATCGTCAGTTGGAAGAAGATATTAGTTGCAGCTGGGCTCGTCCCGCCCTGGATGGGCATGACCAAACGGGACGTCTTCTACACGGTTGGTTTACTTCAAAATTCAATTACTAGTCTGACTGAACGCAGTGCATGCCTCTATATCACTCCTCGGCCTCCATTCTGGGCTTCTGTAATGTGCTCAGTCTAGGAGCCACCTTCTCCTTAGGCAGGAAGTTCTCGACCAAGACATTCTGGCAAGAATGCCGAGACAGTAAAGCTACAGTGATTCAGTACGTTGGGGAGACTTGCCGATACCTGCTCGCTGCACCGCCTCAAATGGATCCTGCGACAGGAGAGAATCTAGACCAGAAGAATGATGTCCGAGTTGCCTTTGGCAATGGTCTACGACCCGATATCTGGAACCGCTTCAAAGAACGGTTCGGAATTGAGGGCATTGCGGAGTTCTACTCGGCAACAGAAGGATCATCTGCCACTTGGAATTTCAGTCGGAACGACTTCTCCAAGGGCGCCATCGGACGGAACGGTTATTTTGCGGAACTGCTGATGAATGCCGCAGTTGGGATCGTCGAACTTGACTGGGCGACCGAGACACCATATCGAGATCCAAAGACAGGATTTTGCAAGAAAGTTCCACGCGGAGAGACGGGCGAGCTGTTGTACAAACTGGATGCCGATCAGATCGAGTTGAAGTTCCAGGGTTATTTCAATAACAAAGACTCGACGGAAGGGAAAATCATGAGGAATGTCTTCGAGAAAGGCGACGCATACTTCCGGACTGGGGATATGGTCTCTTGGGACAATCAAGGGAGGACGTACTTCAGCGATCGTATCGGCGACACGTTCCGATGGAAGTCTGAGAACGTCAGCACGAATGAAGTCTCGGAAGCACTTGGGAATCATGCCGCCGTCCACGAAGCAAACGTTTACGGCGTGGAGTTGCCACACCATGATGGTAGAGCAGGCTGTGTAGCCATCGTTCTGGCAGAAGAGCCTAGCGATAGGTTATTACAAGACTTGGCCAAGCATGCTCATGCTAAACTTCCGCGATTCGCAGTCCCACTATTCCTGAGGCTCACCAAGAATATGGAGACCACGGGGACACTCAAGCAACAGAAGCACGTCGTCCGATCACAAGGCGTCAATCCCGACAAGACGGGCCAGGATGAGTTATACTGGCTGAAGAATAGAACTTACGTGGAGTTCCGGAGACAGGATTGGGAGGAGCTGAATGGTGGGAGGGTCAGATTGTGAAGACTATAGAGCCGGGCGGCGGCTTGGCGTTGATTTGCGTTTACTTATACCCTAAACTACATCCACTTTCCTCTCTACCTCAGAGGAGTCCCCGTCCTTTGAGTTGTTTAGAAAGGCCCAGAGCAAAGCAATACACGTTAGATTTACATCTTACTCAAGAATGCCAGGAGATAATCAGAGAAGCACCAGTGTGTCAAATGAGTAGAGTAGAGTAGAGTAGTGGGTCCTACTCATACTCTACTCAACCAATTATAGCGCTACTCATACTCTACTCATACTCTACTCAAGCTACTCATGAGTAGTGTGAGTAGTGTGAGTAGGTACCCACGTGACAGGCGCACGTGACAGGCTAGCCTAATAGGGTAAGCTTCTCGTCTAGCGCTACTCTAGCGCCATGTCTCTACCTAATTAGGTAGTGGCATTACTATATAAGTGAGCTAAAGGTCAGGGGGAAATGAGGCTTATGTGAAGCTATACCCCCTCTACTAGCGCTAGATAGTTTCTAGCGGACGAAGGGATAACTAGCTTATTATTATAGAAAATTAGAATTTATCTAGTCTTATATAAGCCCTAACTTACCTTTATTATTTATTTATTATTGTCACGTGACGGCTACTTATAACTACTCATACTACTCATGAGTATATACTCTACTCTACTCAAAATTTTAGGATATTACGCTACTCATATTCTACTCACGCTACTCATGAATATTCATGAGTAGTATGAGTAGCATGAGTAGTTCTTTGACACACTGAGAAGCACCATCTCGTATGATCAAAAAGGGGCAAGTCACCCTTAGACCCTTCTTTCCTCCTTCTCCTTCAACTCCACCCACTACCCTAGCACCTCCCTCACAGACTCCTCAAAACCCCCCAGCTCCCCAAATGTCTTTCTCGACTCACTCGCCTCGCCTCGCATCAACCGCAGAATGCGCATTTTCAAACCTCACCTCCCCTTAAGTATACCCCTCCCCTACTCCCACAAACCATTTAATCATGATAGGACTCTCATTGTAAAGTAGTGTCCGGCAATACCCACTCACTCATTGATTCGAACCGTAAGGGAATCACCGGGTCCGTCTGTATCAAAGAAACTCAACCTTCCCGTCCCTTTCAGAAAATTCCTTGTTGCATTCTCTCGTCCGCGCTACTGACCCTCGCGGGTGCAAATAATCCAGATTGACTTCGTACTCGCCCTGGATTTCCCGCATCTAATGCCGATAGCGTTCATTATGGAATGTTGTTGCCTTGATGTGTTCACTGCTGCTAAGTGCCTCAAGTGCCATGTCAGCTGCTGCAGCTTTCTTGACCTTCTCCTGGACCTCGAGGAGATTGACCCTCTCTTGGATTTCGCGGCAAATTTGCTCATGGGTCTTGCCGCCAACAGCAGCGATTCGATGAGCCGGTTCGGCTGGCGTGTCGCCATTCTTCGCCATTTCCTGTCGAATGCCATATCACCAGCTGTCTCTACCTTGCACAGGACGGTATATGACCAAATGGATGGTTTAAACTGAGAAGAGAGTGGAAGTGGGATACTCGGATTAAAGGAACTCATAGGAGAGCGATCAGTGAAGCATCTAGGAACCGAGGAGTGGCAATAGGGGCCGGGCACGTGACCCCTCAAAAGGATCCCATCGACAGACTCTGATAAATCGACTTTCGCTTCGGCTTATATCTGCAGGGGTCACTCTTTGGGGGCATCGTTACATGATTAGGGGTTTGGGCGTCCCACGACTCCTGGTACTTTTAGAGAAGGGAAGAACTCCGAATGTACCACAACTCGGTATATACTCAGATCGCGGAAAGTAAACTCTAGGACATACACATCAGATGGTTTAAACCTTCACTGAAAGCTGCGTCGTGGAATTCCACAACAACACATTTTAAACGCAGGAAAGTCGGTCCGGGTTCCGGATTAACTCGGTGGAGATACGAAATGTGATTCACCTGCCTAATGCCAAGGTCAAGGCTTACTCACTCGTCAAGCCGTGATAATATTCGCATCAATGATACTCGTTTCCTCACGCTCGCTATGCTGAGGCCTTCATTTGCGCTCCTATTCGGGCCATTTCTCGTTCACCCAACGTCTCAGGACCTGGTGCCAAGAATGGAGCGCGGCTGAAATCCCGTATTCGTCCATATTTGTGCCATGGGCTTATTGGTTTGGGGAACGGTCATTTGCGGGGGTTGGGGAGCTTCCCTGGTTGTGTTGGTGTGTAGAGAGTGCAAACGAAAAGGATTCGACCGAAGGCGAAGGCGAACCCATACCGATAATTATGAGCTTTTTTTCATATTTGACTATCTCATGATTTTTAGAGAATCAAGTCCGGCCTTGCCAAATGTCTCACGAGACGGCGCTTTTAAGTTTTTACATTGAATCCGGTATTGCCCAGGTAACCATCTCCACCCGAGACCAATAGCCTCCCGTTAGAATGATTGCTCTTCTCGAATCTTACCTGATTGGTCAATTCTCATGCTTGAAAACGACGGCTTCGTGTTTGGAAAATCGGTCCCGAGGCCTTTTTCAATCAGTGCGTGCAATACATGATAATTTGACACTACCAAGAGCTTACAAGTTCTGGCCTCCCGTCATCCCAAGTCTTATGCTTCTCATCCCAGACTTCCGCATCTAATCCAGTTCCTTCTTCTCTAACCAAGCCTTGAACATTTTCCTGCTCAACGTTAGTCTAGGTAGAAAAGGGACCACCCATGAATCGAAGAACTCACAATGCTTCCACCGGCTTGTCCCAAGGGACCATATGACCAGCGCCGTTCACTCTCGCATATCGAAGTGGGCCACTCTCCCACCACAAGCCACCGCTCCAAACTTGCTTATTGTTCTCTTGTTGATAGCGGAAATCTGGAAGGCCTTTCCAATCAAGCGACCCAAAAACTCTCTCATTCCCAACGAAGTTGCAAATCCAGTCGTATGTTCCGACATAAATAAGCGCCCGAATTCCGGAATGTAACAAATTGGCAACGTAAGGTCTGGTGTCGATGATGAAGTCGTTCACTTTCTGGAATTCGCGGCCAACTTCATTGCTGCACCCAACGAAAGCTGGCGCTGCCTTGTCGACTCCGAAAGCTTCTCGGACTTTTTCCTTTCTCAAGAACTTAGTGATTGAGTTCATAATTGGATAGCACAGGTATCTGGTGATCTCCATTAGCATTCCTGGGGGAGAGAACATGTAGTCGAAGCAATATTTTCAAGGACCTACCCTTCACAAGGTCGACTGATATCGTAATAGTTCAGTCCTGAATTGAAATATGGCCGTTCGAGCTCTTCACCACAGAATCCCTCGGCGGATTGACAGATGATTGGATCTGGATAAGCGTGGCAGGCCTTCATCAAGTATTCACATCTTCCGACAGAGGCAGCCATTTTCTCGCATACGCTTGATTCCAGAAGGGGTCCAATCCCTGTCACATTGGTGCAGGGGATGTCGTAATACGAACTGGCTTGCTTGGTATCACTAAAGATGCCGTTGCCGATCAAGACGGATTCCAATGGAATTTGCTCGTCAAGCGTGGCAACCTTGTTCATCTCACTAATATGATAGGCAAAAACGGGAATATAGTGTCCTAGTTATGTTAGCGAAAGTTGGGTTACAAGCGGAGAGGGCTGACCTCCGTAAGACTCTCCGGCAATGGAGAATGGCAGTGACCTCGACTCTGGAAACGCCTTGTACCACAGTCTCATGAAGGCGTAGATGTCCTCGCTGGCTGCAAAAGTGCCACCTTTTCCACCATGATATGAATCATTGGTATGGTAAGAAAATCCTACACCGATCTGTTTGGGGTGTTATTATCAGTGCAAAGGGGTGGGTCAACACAAACATACTGGCTGATCTAGAAAGAAAACATTGGCAGCGCTGATCCAGCTGTGGGGGTTCTCTCGAGCTGACTCGCCGTCTTCGTTCACCGTGCAGGGTCCCAATTCCATGAAAAGACCTGTCATGCTCGAACATCCAGGTCCTCCATTGAGCCAAAGGACAAGGGGATCATCTTTTGGTTTCGAGCGTGATTCGAAGTAAGCAAAGTAGAAATGTTTGTCCCCGTGATTCAGGTACCCCGTGTATCCCGAAGTCGCCCCAGGGCAAATGTCAGCCACAGTCGGTGGCGCGTCGCTGTTGATTGATGGATTATTAGGACTGTGTGCTTTTATGGTCAGACTGTGGTCCGGATGAGCCTCGTGGGTGAGGATCCTGATGCCAGAAGCATCAGAGGATCCTCCCAGTGTATCAGTGGGATCTGTGAGTGGAGCTTGAGATGCAAAGGAGGCTGTTGAAATAGCGGCAAAAGACACCACGACGGCCGGCCAAATGTATTTGATCATATTGTTGTAACAGATACGGACTGTTGATGGTTGTGTTTGTGTGAGGATTAGTTTGTAGTTTTGTTGATGGTTGTTGGCAGCCTGAAACCCCGAGCAATCAGCACTAAGATAAGCAGATCATTATGTCAGCAGACCCTTGTCACCCCTGAATCAGTTTCGCTAATTGCCCTCCTACTCCTATAAAAGGTGCAAAACAAGAGATGACCTTTTCCAACTCCCAAGTAAATTCTTGGGGAGGACATATAAAATCGGAGAATTGAATGGCAAAAAAAAAATATTGGAGCGTCAAATAAAGGCCGCCACAGGGTTCGAACCTGTGTCCCCAGAAATTTCAACAAAGGTGTTGTCAGAATCTGATGTGCTCTGATATGGTGATTAGGCCGGATCAATTCAATGCAGTTTCGGGGTACTTTAACTTACAACCACTACACTAGGCAGCCCATTGGAGGAATTGGCGAAAAGTTCTTGATTCAATCTATAACCCTATAATTCCAGCGGGGAGGTGAGCCTTCACTCGACTCTGCTTCATTTGTTTAATAGGGGGCTTCCATATATATATCAAGTCCGAGGTCAGGTAAAGAACCGTTGCTAAATTACAGCAATCTAGGCTAATCCGTCCTTTGCCTTACTCTTACTCTTCCTCTTCACATCGCGCCCATTTGCCTCACCTACCCTACAACCCTGCTCGGTGATCACCCGTCCACTAGGAAAATTTAATATCCGACCCCACAGAGAGGAATGCCACGAGATCCTTCCGCCATCTCCCAGCGACATTAATTCACTGGCTGTGTTTCCAACGAAGGTAGAACTCGAAGAAACTATTCCCACAAAATATGGTCGCCTCGCGTTGCTATAGTAACTAGACTTGGCCCCAGCTGAGCAGTCGCACTTGCGGCTTTGTGGTCCCTCTTGCTCTGACATCAGACTTCACATCTAGGCATACGATAATTAATAGACTATCACAGTAAGAACCAAGCCCCCGCTTAGCCTGGCCAGCCGAGAAACCTAGCCTTTCTTCTTGAAGCCATGAAAAAGAGCGAGGTAAGGGACTTTTCTCCGGACCTGCGGCTTTGCCTCTCCCACTCTGACATCAGAGACCATTACTTCACTCCTAGCTCTACGGCAGGCAAACTGGTAACAATCACCTGCTCTTCGCTTGCCGCCCGGAGGAACGGAAGACATGGAATCTCCCCCTCTAATGATACAATGTTATACGGAATAAGCGAGGGCTCTCCGGCCCGTTTTACTTTCAGACAAGCGCGGCCATCCTCTCGAGAATAAAACCCCTTTATCACAGCCCATGCAGGTACACCAGAGGCTATGTGAACAATCAATCATCAACAGCAGGAAGTCCACATTCAGGCACTTGCACCTTTCCCTTACCCCGCCCTCTTTTCTACAGTCGGTCCGACACAAACACGACAAAAAAACCAAAAAAACCACCACCACACTAATTGATATTAATCGTATTAATTAGAACTATACTATACACTATAGCAATTGATTCTATACCCTCAAAATTATAATATCTTTATTATTAAGGGAGTTATAATATATGCTATTAAGCGAGCAAATATTTTCGCGTTTTCTATGGTCGTTTTTTTACTTTATTATCACGTGACTGCCCCCCTCAAGTTAACCGCTCTTCCATGATTATATTAATATCTCAATAACCATTAACTTAATTAAGTACTCCTTTTGAATACTTCCAATAGCTACCTCTATAAGCCTTCAGAAACGCAAGCAAGCTAATTCAACCCTTGATTTAATTACAGTTCTCACTATAGCTAAAGAAGCTATAATCCAAGCGACTATTAACGAACGGTATGGGAAACCCTCTATTATAGAGGACGATTCTAATAGTTCAGATATCGAACTAAGTAATAAAGAGCTTGAAGATTCGACGCTCTATTAGGTTCAGCGGAAACTTCTTATTAGTAGTAATGAGATGATCATTTTGGAGAAGCCTATAGGTGCATAGCGAGATCAGAGACTTATGGAATAGACTAGTAAGTCCCTTACTTATTTACTTATTTTTATATTATAATATTAGTATACTAAGACTATTTCTAGCTTCCAGAGGCTCATATCACTCCAAATTAATAAAGGAATTAGCAAAGCTATTAAGAACTTAACAAATGCATACATATGACCAGAGGGCAAAAGATACTCAAGCTATAGCGTAGTCTAGTAAGCTTAAGACCCCTATAATTATACCCTCTTTTAAACAAAAGAGGCTACAATTCGATATTATTAGGGGCTAATTGAGATCCCTAGGGATGTATAATTAAGGGAAGAGCAAAGGCTTAAAGATGAAGACGATAGAGCGAACGAACTACTTCTAGATACTCTTATTAGAGATGCCTATAGAGATAATAAAGCTCTAGATATACGAATAACTTATTAGGAAGTCCTTAACGATATGGATATAAAATTAGTATAAATAGATAACCCCTATACCTCCCGTATAGTCGCTGATTTATACCTACTACGTTAATATACCTAGTAGCTTCTGAAGCTAGGGTAATATCGGCTTAGAAGAATCGATACATTGCTCTTAGTAGCCTCTAGTAATTATCGTTTTAATAATGGAAAGATACTCGCTCAACGAATTAGAGGGTTATTTAATTACTATCGACAGTGGCATGGTATTCCGTAAGAGGCTAGGGGTAGTAAAAGAGATAGTGCCTCTTATCTTAATAATAAGGACGTATTTCTAGCTTATTGAACTTAGTTAATTAATCAAGAGCTTAGAACAATATCACTAAACGATTTCCTAAATACCGTTAATTAGGAGATTTTACCTCGATTATTATTAATAATTAAGAGGCTAATCGCTCGTAGCACAGCCTACTTATGGCTCCCTAGGTGTGACGGCTGGCACCTCCACATGATCCGCCAGGGGCTAGGTATCAGGGGCTAGGGGCGAAACGCGGGACTAAGCTAGGGATCTTGGCAAGACTATCTTAAAGGTCGAGGGACTCCTCCCTTCTTTGCCCCTTAGCTTAGTATTTTCAATACATGAGATTCTTTGAACCTTGAGCCTCGACCATTGCATTAATCTCGCCGTTACACTAGGCTCGGCTTTTATCGCTATAAGACTAAGAAAGGGCTTTATGTAGATAGACACGAACGACCTAATGTGATTTAGTATCGTTAAGAGGTGTTTTTACTATTAATGAATGAGCTTTTAGTATTTACAGTCTAGTATAAGGAGGATGAAGCTAGTATATAGCATATGATTCAACCTTTACTCCCGATCAGAGGTCAGGTGTATATAATATACTTCTATAATAAGAGCTATTTCTATGGTTTCGACTATAAAAAGAGCCTCTAGCTAGCAGATAATTAGCAAAAAATGCCAGGAAAGAGCAAAGGGAGGCTAATTCACGATTCCGAGTTCGTGGGTCCTAAGGGGCGTATTAGGGTCCCGAATAATAAAGGCATATTTATCCCAGACGACCCTGATTTGGATACACGGCAAATTATATACCTAGGTTCAAATAGGGACCCCTAGTAGGATACAAAGCAACTACTAGTACAGATTACTAGAACGCTTAATATATTTGAATAGAAGTACCCCAATTATATAGCTATTCTAATATTTAATTAGTCTTCTATATACGCTTCGTATAGCGAAGGTACACTAAACGCCTTTACTATAAACAAGGCCCTAGGGGGGGTTAAAAGGGGTAAAATCAAGCCCTATAGGAGGGATACGTATTTCCCACTAGAGTATATGATTCCGGGGTTATAGGGCACTATATAAGTCCTTTGGCAACTTAATCCAAATAGAGAAAGAGAGCCTAAGGGCATGGAATAGATTCTTATTAAGCGAGTGTCACGGGCTAGGCCTTTATACAAAGAAGACTAGTAGTTCAATTAACTAAATAGAATTCTCTAAGGAGAAAAGAGAAGAGAAAGGAAAGCGAGGATAGGAACCGTGTTCCTTAAGGTATCCAAGCTCCCTAAGTAACGCGTAGTTACTCTATTAACTAAAGGGGGCGTGTCATATGACTATAGATATGTCCGAGATCATGTGACCTAAGCGAGGCTTCTAGCTAAGCATATTAATTGGGTCTCGACCTGTTATAGCGAGGGTGTAATATACCTAGCTTAAGATTTAAGTGTCCAAAGGGTACTAAGTATATTATACCCCTTAAATACCCTCCCGCTATTGAATAAACGTGCTATTTAGCTCATATACTATCGAACCACAAGGACTTCTTTGAGGAAAAGAGTTAAGTTAAGGAGCTTATTATAGATCGGGGATATAAGGCTATATTTCTACCGAAGTTCCACTACGAAATTAACCTAATTGAGATATACTAGGGGTATAGTAAGACTCAATATCGTTAAGTAAAGAAGACTAGCTTTCCAGATACTAAAGCTAAGGTAGTAGAAGCACTTGAAGCTTATTTAATTAAGACTATACGGAGGTTCTATAATCGTATATTCCGCTGGATGGATGTATATAGGAAGGGATTAAGTATTAAACAAGCTACTTGGTGTGTAAAGAAGTAAAGACGCCATAGAACAATTTCTAAAAGGGTAATGGACGAATGGGATAATATACAAAAGGAGGAGAGAGAAGGTAGCTAAATAATAGCTAGGTTTATGGACTTAGTTCAGCTAAAGTGAGCTTGAAACCTATATAATTATAGCCCCACTATATATATAATATGTATAGCACCAGAAAAAGCTATATTTGGTACTTGGGAAGGTTCTATTAAACTTATAGGGCTTAATTATTATTATTCTATTAATAATAAGGCTGGTAAGATGCCCTGAAGTCCGGGCTCACGTGACCTTAGCGACCAAATATATTCGCGTTTTGTATGGTCGAAAATCAATAAAGCAAAAAGGGTCCGTGCACTTTAGGCCTTAATTATTAATGAACCACGAATTATATTAAAAATCCGATTAATAGGTATTTTTCGCCTGCTTCTATTCTATAATCGCATCACTTAGTATAAATTAATTAAGGTTGTGGTTGAAAAGTTATTATGGGCGTAAAAGAGGGCCCGTTTTGTCGTGTTTGTGTCGGACCGACTGTAAGCGAGATGGTAGACAACACAACACCGACCACGAACTTGTCTCATAACATCAACATCAAGCAGACCAAACAGTTGAACATGGGAAGTTTCCCCAAACGTAATATATATGACTTCTATCAAATATGGTATGTAGGAATCTTGAGTACGGTAAAAGTTTTTCGTGAGTCGTGAGCGCGATATCAGGTATCCCAATGTGCAATGCAGCGCAAGTTTTGATACAACCCCCCTCCCTGCCGCTCTAACTACATACAAATCTGGGCAGGGAGGTACCCCTCCTTCCCGAGGCGTCATCGCCTCCAGCCAACAAGGATACAACCACTAGTCATAGGTTCTAGAGCACTATTTCCTCCGGTGAGGAGCTTCTTTTGTGTAGAGTTGACGTCAAGCGCTGAGGCGTCAAATTGATTGAGAGAACTGAAATGTCATGAGATAGGAGGTGTGTAGATCAATGACAAATTTTACGGCCATTATGAATCGAAAGGTTTGTTGGTTCTCACCACGTATATTTGGATGATGAGAGTTACACATCCAACCACCATTGCGATGGTGATGATAGGGAGATTTACGCGTGCAAAGTCGAGTCGCCGCACGTGAATGTGTTTCCTGCCAAGAATGTCCCGCCAAAGGAGACCAGCTAGGGAGGCGCTGAATGCCGTGCTGAATGCTCCATAGTTGACGCCGAGGGCCATGGCATATATCGTTCCCCAGAAGGTTCGATCGGAAATTGGCAGCCCTGCATCTTGACGGATTACTATCCATGTTTGGATAACGCGGCATATTAGTATAGTGGTACCAATGTTGGTACCTGCAAACTAATGAGGGTTAGCTGATCCTGCTCATGTTCATGACCAAATCCGAGAACTCACATTGCACAAAATTGTCGAAATAAAACCCATGCCGCCAATAGCACCAACAGTCCCCGTCTTCTTCACCCACTAATAACTTCCAGTCAGCATTACTTAGATTAGGGAATATCGATATGTCGAATCAGGGGCACCCAAAAGGCGGTTCCCCGAACGTCTCACAACTTGCGAGGCATTCAAACTGGACAAGGTAAACTCGAGGAATCACATACATGGTCCCATCCATAGGCAAATACGGGTACCCAGCCATTCGTCACCAAACCTTGTACTAAGACGAACATGGAGAAGGCAAAAGGTAAGAGCGCATAAGGCAAGTGTGATAACACTGCTGTGACGGTCGGGAATGTCTCCTGGCACCACCTATGAAACGATTCCACAAGAGATACGAGTGTCAGACGCTCCTGCTGCCGTGCGACCTCGTCAGAGATTGGATCGGAGAAGACTCGCTCGGAGAAGACTCGCTTCTCCTCATCATCGCCGCTCAATGCTTGCGGCTGGTGGCTAGAGGCTGGGCGATCCAATTCTCGTTTGCCATCCGGCGTGCTTACTACGCTGGTCGATTGCTCATTCTGCGAGTTATCGTCTCTTGGTACTAGCTTCGCGACAGATGATGCAAGCTCGGGAGCCGCATCATCGCCATTCTCGGACACAGTAGGGTGTAATGGAATGCCTCCGTCGGCGCCTTCCTGGCTCTGTTGTAGAGTTTCGGACAAGTTGTCATCCTCAGGTGCCGCTAGTCTTGCCTGTTCGGATCGAAACCTCTCTTTTTCTTCTCTGCCAACCCTGGCAATCTCGCGCGTCTTCTTCCGATCAATCCACCCGGATCCCAAATCCCAGCAGAACATAACAGCGGCAGCTGGCAATGTTATGTAGAAGACGGGCACCTCTTCACCGTTGCCTTGGTCACTAGCGTTGACCGCGAGGAGGGTGATGAGTGTAGCGGACATGATGAGAGCTCCAAACGCAGCGCCTTTCCTATCTACGAAAGGATTCATAATCTCCTCAAGCGATAGAACCTTCCCTTGTTCATCATTCACGTGTTGCTTCTCTTGCTCTTCGGCGATTCCTCTACCATCAGGAATGTTAGGGTTCACGGGAACCTTGGCTTGCTCTTCCGGGGTGAGCTGGTGCATCTCGATCTTCAACGGAATGAGGGTCTCTTCCGCAAAGACGATGTATAGTAGAAAGGGGAAAAGTACGATGGCTGTGACAAGGACTGGGACAATCATATTTGCCTAAAGTCTTATAAGCATTTTACTCTCCAGATTTCGGAAAGGGGGAATAATGCCCCAAGAATTACTAACCGTGTACTTAATAAAAGTCACATGAAAGGCACCGGCAAGGACGAGATTGGTTGGGTTGGAGGAGACTAGGATAGCCGAAGCTATATTGGCTATGGCGAACTGAGTGTGAATCCACGCGCGTGGATGGACTATATTGCTTGACACTCGGGTCATGTAAGCGAGGAAAGCCGTCCCAGACAGGATGATAGGGTCGTTTCCAATGCAGGTACCAAGGGCGAAGAAGAAGGCATAAAGGTAGAAGAACAGCAGGTGTCCAACCCCACCGCCCTTTTGAAGCACTTTGAACGCCAACCACCTGATCAAGCCGGACGCGTCGATCGAGATGGCGATGTATGCCAGTGTGAGGAAGAATATCATGATGTTGTAAGGGAGAATACTGTTTGCGCCGATTGTGCCATCGTGCACTTCTTTTCTACCGATAGCGAGGATGGCAAGCAGAAAGAGGTCTGCTATCAAAGGTGCCGTTACAAAATTCATTGGGAACTTCAGCCGTACCCAAAACTGGGCTTGGCCAAGATGGTCAACCGTATCGCCATGCTGAGAGCGATCTCGCCTCGGCGGTATAATTCGAAACTTGCTCAGGGTATCCAGGAAAGCATTCGAAAGTGGTCGAGGGACGAAGATCGGAATATCAAAGGGGAAAAGCACAATGAGATCTGTGCAGAGTAGTTAGACACTTAGAATCTAACCTTAGCAGGGCCATCACATCCACTTACTAGTGAGAATGAAGGCAATCAACGTTGAGATTGATTTGTAGCCTCTGATTTCTCTGGTGTCTGTGCTAACGCCGCTAAGGTCGTCCATTGCGGCAAGTCCTTTCGCACAGAGATGCTAGATCTGGATGCTTTAATCGAGAGATGCTTGAGATGGAACCCACGCTCTCTAGCCAATGCGAGAGCCACTTTCTCTTAGTTGTAGCCCATCTGTAACCACTTTGTTCAAAGTGTAGGCCAGCGACAACGCATCGAGTTGTTGAGACTATGTGGAGGAGCGGAGAGAGGTTGAGGGTCGATCAAGGATGGACCTCCGAGCACGCCGAGGGCAGAGCTTATGGCATTGATTGGCCGGGACTGGGAGAGCGATTAGACTGCCACACGTATCTAGAAGCATCACTGTCAGCAAGATGCTGACCAGAGGGCAGTGAAAGCGAGTTGGATCTGACGACGATGAGGTTGGTGTTAAGCAAGGAAAAAAAGGACCGACGGCTTCAGCCGTTGACCTCACCCCGCGCCCCAGACCGCATTACGTGATCAGACTTTTTGCAGTGGCTGAAAAGCGGGAGCGTACTGTACCGAGCCGTTCCGCAAGACAAGGCCAAAACCGTCCAGCAGTAGTCATCCGCCCAGATTGGCCGTCAGACGTCGCTGGCAATAGTGTGCGTTCAATTGTGGAAGCAATCACAGGACAATGATACTCGATGCAAGGTGTCGACCTTTGAGCGTTCGTGGGCCCGTGGGTTGGCTGGGGAGGAGCGGAGAGAAGATAGGAGGGGGAGTGAGGCAGGCGGCAAGTATGTACTTCTCGTTGGCTTGGCGCAAGGCTGTGCATGAGTGCTACTCGGTCAATGATTCAATCTCGGGGCGGTGAAGCGTGAATGGAGTGAGGCGTGCACGCTGCACCGCATTAAGCGAAGCATCACATCCAGGGCGAATTTTGCTGCGGCTGACGGTCGATCGATTGGGATCTGAGGGGCACAAGGACTTTCTTTTTTGCGCCCTCTGTCATCTGTCGATCCTCCGCAGCAAACACTGATGCCTGGCTACAAGCAAATAGATAACCCGAGCTGGCCAACGTGTCTGGGCCTTTCTGCAAAAACTCTCAACGATGCCAGCACTGCCCTCAACCGCGCTGGGAGCCACTCTGCTTAGTCGCAACGCTATAGCAACAGCAGTCAACGCCACGACTGAGGCAGACCAGGCTTTGCAAGTCGTGTGCGCTTTTCCCGTAAGCGGCCAATACGGTCCTGGTTCAAGGGTCTTGTACTGTGAGCTCCCCCCTCCCTTTCAACCATTCAACCGCTCAAGAGACCTCCGCAAGCTTGGCGCGGGGGCAACGAGAAAGCTGCGAACTGACTCTTCACCCATTTTTTGCACTTCAGATATCTTAATAGCAGCTTGTGTGGTTGGCAAAGATCTAGAGTGGCTTCGGAATGCTTGCTTGGCAGCAGCATTGCTTTTCCCAGCTGTGGCAGCCCTCCACGGAATTGTACTGGCCTCTCTGCACCTTGACGGTAGGTCATAGATGCCTCTGATATGTCTCATGACTAACAAAACTCTCAAGATGCTGTTGACATGGATATATTCGGAGCGTTCCAATTATGCGCCATAGGCATATTAGCCGCTCCGATTACGGTAAAACTTAGTCGAACTTACTTCAACGATCCCGGAAGGAACGCCATCTTCGTATGGACCATACTGGTACTTATCGGTCAGTCCTCGGGTTATATATGTAGGTGCCTGCTAACCAACGTTTCTCTAAAGGGTTACTGTGCTTGACTGTGGAGTTCTTCCGGATCAACCCAGTTTCCTGTCTATATGATAACTTTGGTCAACCAATGTCAACTGATCCAGGCCAGTTCAATTACACTATACAGCCCCAATGTGGGCTCAGATGTGATACCTCATGGCCGCGGTCACCCATTCGGCAAAACTCTGCCAACAACATCTACGTGATCCCTGAACCGCAGAGAATCACCTTCGGCATGGGCACGCTTCTCGCCGCAGCATGTTGTATCCCTGCCATCATCTCGCTAGTCACCATGTGGAACAAAATCCTTGAGATCAACTGGAGGTCACACTTCGGCAATCGAAATAGAGATTTGCTAGCCACAATTGAAGGAACAAATGGTGCTACCGAGGAGACGATGTCGAGAGTCAACAAATATATCAGGAGGATCCTCAATGTCGTCGAGGCTCCCGTGTATGGCGCTGCCGTATTCTTCATCCTCATCATGGGCGAGTTGAACTTCTTTAGTCACCAAGTCTACTTCCAGACTGAACCCATGACAGCTATCGGCCAGTGGGCTCCAATGGTAACCTATTTCTCTGTCCTTTTTCCCGAGCTTCTTTCCTCGCTGGTCGGGAGGATGTTTCATGCTCCCGGCTCGCTCCCTCCTCTCTCCGCCCTGAAGAAATACGTTGCTAATTTGTTGGTAGGCTGGTACTGGGCTCGCTGTGTTAGGGTCTTTGTACCTCAAGGTCCACAAGGATCTGGTGTCTGTGCAGGACGAGACGCCCCCAAGTGGCGAGGCGTATCCTCGCGAAGCTTCGATGAGTGAAGTCCGAGACGGATCTCCAACTCCACCCCGTCGTGTCAGGACTCGAGGCACGGATAAAGGGCGTGATAGCTTTTCAAATGGCGGGGTAAGGGTATCAACCGAAGAACATCCTCCGATCAACCCCATCGAGAGGAGAGCCCAGACAGCCGCCGCTGGAAGAAGCCTCTCCGATTCTACCACAAACCCGCTACAGCGCGCGTTCACTATGCAAGACTTAGGTGGCCGACGTAGAATTGCCCGAACTCTCCTCAGGCTCAGCGACAGCCTCGGCAGCGCCACACCCACGTATTTGGACGACTCTTTACGCGGGCCAGCACTCGACTACCCGACGCTTCCAGGAGAAGAGCTACGCAACGACAAGCTCCTCGGCATCATGAACCGATTTAACCCTGGGCGCGACGCCGACGCCAACGCCACCCCTCGAATGCGATCACGTTCGAGAGCACCCAGCTTCAGCGGCAGCATGAACTCCGGACTTGGGATTAATCTTGACGAGAGCCCCTCGCCTCGAACGCACTCACCTCGAAGACCTACCTTTCCCACCGAACGAACCTCGGGCGAGAACGTCCTTTCACGAACCGCTTCTGGTCCCAATGGAGACAGGCCGCAACGGCGGGCCACACTCGAGGTACCAACGAGCCATCACATCCCTATGAGAACCCAATCTGGATCCTCTATCACCTTTGATGATAGTGTCAGCGGAGGTCGTATTGAGCGCCATAGCATCAACGACGGCCCGAGCTCGCCTGCTATCGTTGTCTCCCCGGATCCCCAAGAATCAGATGATGAATTTGCGGTAGAATGAGACAGACCCGTCAACTTTCTTCGTCATACTACACGTCCTGATACGGGCATGCCAGCATCTCAAAAGCGACGTTCGTCAAGTCACTAGCCTCTGTATGGAAGACTTGGTCACTTTAGCAGCCTACATACCTGTCCTGCCAGCCACAACTTCCCTATAGAGGCTTCGCCCCTTTTCACAGCCTCAACTACCCTTAGCTATTTGCTTGCAGCAGCACCTCATTCGAGGCCGACACGTTTAGGATAGCTCGAGTATTCTACCGAACAAAGCAAACCTGCACCAGAAGGGCAAACTGCAACGCGGTCAACAACCTCAAAACAACAGTACGGTCAGTAAATCCGGCATATCAGGAGATGATACCCTCGGCGTTCATGGTCCGTAAAAAGTTTATAGCAGGATAAATACAATGGGCATCCAACACAGGCGCCGGATTCTGAATTTACCTGTAAGATTACCTTCCCCATCTCGGTTGGGGAAACCGAGAGAACATCTCTCACTGAAAATTCACTGGGAGGATATTTGCACACATAGATGGAGTATATAGACTACTTCTGAAACCAGAATACACATATTTCTGGTACGATGACTTCATCTTACTGCTTGTCTTGTCGTCCGTCAACTGAGTCTTGGGCTGCTCAAATCGGGCAGCTTTGAAGTGACCATCTCCTTGCCTTTTCCCATCAAGCCTCTTCCATTTCAGCAAAAGAGCGATCAAGTATAGCGAGGATTCTATCGCATTTCCCTCATGTCCTTCTTGCTCCTATTCTCCAGCCCCTTTTCTTCCTCGCTAGAAACGGCTCGGTCCGCAGCCCCACTCACCCCGCCCCCTTTCCTGAAGCGAAAGTGGCCTCACTTGTTTCCAATACTTATTCACAACTCTCACCCACATAAACACCGTTACTACCTACACAAACCTCCAGCTTCTCTCCCAAAGATTAATAACGCTCCTTGCAATCTCTCCACTTCGCCGTCTAAAAGACCAGTTCATATCTCCATGTCAATCAATTAGTTTCTTCTTCGATGCTTGCTCGACCTCATGAATCGGCAAAGGCGTTAGGAGAATGCCGGTACCATCACTTTGCAGCAATATGCTCACGTGAAGGAGGCGAATTTGGAAAAGGGACTCTCGCTCAAGGTGTCTTGGCATGACGACGTCCTTGGGTGAGGTTTGAGCAGCCGATGCTTTGTTGAGTAAGTTGAGCGCATGTTTCCGTGCTAGTACTAGGGGAACGACTCACGGGAGGTGTTGTCCGTATTGAACATAAGCTGTTTGTGTGGGAATAATTCATAATGGGAAAGAAGTAGGAGGAAGGCTGACTTACTACGATTGCACGGGTCAATATTACTTGTTAAGATTGTCGAAATAATGTATGGAGAGTAGCCTTCGACGTCGAAGTTGATGTTTTCAAGTTACTCTCGTGCGCCCACCCGGTCGCTTTTCAACGATCACAACGTAAAGCTGCGTCGTGTTGCTCGAATGATTCTTCTTGATCCACTCTACTGCAGCGACCCACTCTTGCTGGAGAACCAGGTCATTATGTAGATTGAAAATGCGCCTTTTAGACTTGTCGATATCCGGCATGAACTGAACCCGATGGTGTTCCCGGTCCAGATCCATTCCCAAATCATCCTCGCATTTCTCCTTTAAGAATTCCAGAAAGGCTGGTCCAGTTGCGTTGAGATCCAGAGCTCCAGATGTGGAGACATCGCCGACATCCCACTTGTATTCTACCGCGAGAAGCTGCGAGCTCTGGCTGAGCTTGGAAGAGGTAGAAGGGGCCGGGGTGGCTTGGGCGCGCGGTTGGGATGGTGTAGGTGATCCAGTAGTTCTGTTAGGTGATGCGGAGGGACGAGGGATCTGAGAAGGTGTTGGAGATCCCTTGCGAATGGATTGCCCTCTTATCAGGCCGTCGACGAGATTTTGTGCGTGTCCCTCTCCAGGTCTACGTCCTTGACCTTGATTGTGTGTAGGAATTGTCGCTGATTGTTTGACCGTCTGGGTATCTGAAGTCGATGTCGCAGAGCGGTGGAACGAAGGCTCGTTGATTTCGTGGAATTTGTTTTGCGAACTGTGGAAACGCATGCCGGCGTCTCCAGCTTCGACAGGAGACTCGTCGGGAGCTGTTGAAGGACCATCAACATCAGAGCATAATCTGGAAAGAGCTGTTACGAACCATCGTCTTCTAGTGCACCACGCCCGTAATCCTTGTGCCCCAGCTCGAGGTCGACCTGTATATAACTAGGTGGGACGATGAGACAGGTCGTATCGTGTGTTTTATCAGATGTACTTCTCAGCCATGTGAGCTGACACTTCCGAGTCACCCTGGGGCCATGGCCATGAGCCTCAGGCGGCCGCGTCGGTAATGTTATATCACAAGCAGTGGTAGAAAGTTTCATGTGCGTGGCCTTATTCTTCGCAATGAAGCTAAAGTCGGATGATGTAGGGGAGCGTTTCATCGTCAGTGCATATTCTTTCTGTTCTCCTAACCATGCAACAAGTGCAGTGATTCTTTCTGAGCTAGGACCTGTCTCACGATGAGAAGATGTGCCGGACTGCCCAGATAAGGAAGTGCGAGTTGGTGCTCTTGGTATTGGTAGATCCAGCCCAGCGCTTGGAAGGCTATTCGGGGGTGATATAGGAGCAGAGTCTTGGGTTGGGGGTTGATATATAGGCACCGTGTGATGTCTTGCCTGGCTGATAGTCTGGTGGATGTTCACATCTATATGCTCGCACTCTCTTTGGAGTTTTTGCTGAAGTGTATCGTCCGGAATGGTATGGAGGAGATCCATTGTTGCTTTGGGAAACGTCTGAACGAGCGCCCTGGCGAGATCGGTTTTTGAAAACATGGCGCCATAGCGTATAACATGGGGTATGGATAATTTTCAAAAGGATTCGTCAATCGATGGTGGATTCGATAATTCGCGCAGTGGGAGGGGGGAACTCGAGGGACAGCCTTGTGTCTCGGTGAGCACGCGATATGGCCAGATTGGCTGGCAGCGTTGGTGTAATTGATAAGGACACTATCCTTGAGTCCTATAATGATGGAAGAGCATCTGCAGATGACTGGAACTGAAGTTTGAACAGGTATTCTCTCGGCAGCAACATTGCGCCCAGCTGAGGTGGGGGAGACGTTTCAACCTGACTGCCCATGCACGGAACCTTGTCCGATCTCTGAGATGCCTCTCATACTCTGATTGGGACGGGACATTTCGGAATAGTGAAGATCATATGTAATCGTCAAGAACTTGCCCAATGGGGGCCACGCTGCCTGTCTTAAGCACTGCTTGTTCCTAGATTGGTGATCGGGTTCATGAAATCCCCATGTTTAAAACAGCAGGTCGACAGGGCCAGATCTAAGACCCTGCGCCTACGCCGCGGCGTCGGCCGGGCACCTTACGAGCCTAGTGACATAAGTCTGTGTCGCACAGGGCAATTTGCTCACTAACGAGCCCTACAAGGAAATTTCGAACTTCTAAGCTTCGTGATAACTTCTCTAATTATTATTAGACAATACACTTTAGCTTCTTCTTAATTAAAATCTCGAAGCACAAGTAATAATACAGGCTGATTATTTAGGGGATTTCAAGTAAAGTGGGCGACTTTGGTGTTCCGAAGCCTAAAAAGTGCCCTGTGCGACACAGACTTATGTCACCAGGCTCGTTAGGGTCCTTGCACCTCGGGTAGGTACTGCGTCTCCAGCAGGGGAGGGGTGTCTCGTATGCCAATCTCGACGTCGAAGCACAACTCCACTCTTCGTCTTAAGAAACACTTCAACAGAACCCTTCCAAAGTATAGTTCCTTCCGTCTCTACTGTTTTGGATGCTCAATAAGTCGTAAAATCTTCATCTTGAAGCTAACTGGGTCAAGCAGATGCCTCGGAACCAGCCCGCGAGCATGGCCATCCTGCTCAATTAGCCCTCTTGCAGAGACAAGACGAAAACCGTCCCTCCACGACGAAACCAAGAACAAGAACGAGTGTCCCACAGCACTAGAACCATTTCTTTTGCCGTAGAACTCTCTGCCACTAGTAGCGCTGGAATTCCAATAGTAGGGGATTGTTTGCTTCGAATCGTCCGACACGTCGCGATTTTGACGGGTGCAAATACACACAGAGAGAATATGAATTGTGGGAGTCCACTGGGCATTCCCCTGCGGAGTTTTAATATTCTCAGTCGACTGCTCCAACTATAAGAACTCGCCAAGACGACTGCACACCGCCAAGGAGGCAAAGCACAGCCCGACTAGATCCAGTCCTGCAAGAACCTCACATGTTGCCACGAATGGCGCATATCGTGTTCCACATAAGTGTTCCAACGTTAAATGCAGATACACCGAAAGTATTCTCCGATCGCTTCTATTTCGAACAATAAACGCCCCCAAAACATCAATCCACGAAAGTCTCGCAGGCTTCTTCTATACCTCTATCTCCAAGCCTCACGTCCTCTCCTCCCAAAACAAGATATCAGCACCTAATAGCAGGTCAAACTTATCATAAGAGCTGTTACGAATAACGTGAAACTTATGATGACGCAGCTTGCCACTCCCACCCGAAGAACAGTGGAGTCCCACGACCTTGCCAGCCGATCTGAGAGGGGTTCCATCGAAAACAGCACTCTTCTCTGTGCCCTCGTCATAGGGCTCCAGCTCCAAGCGCGAGACTATCCTACGGGAAATCCAACTCTCTTGGACTTCGGAACGAAGCTGAGCGAGGACAATCTGAGGGACGTCCGACTTTGAGTGCATCGTCACGTATTGTTTCGGTGGAATCGGGGGCTGCTTCATCCTGGGCTGCTTCATCCTGGGCTATATCAAGATCAGCATAACCTCAATGTATTCCAGTTGGGAATAGTATTTCAAAACATACTGCAACGGAGTACGAGGAAGTTTGTGTGTTTTTCGGTGCCAGTTGAGGGCGGTGAGAGACGCCGCCAGGTGCTGTAGCTGATCTCGGTCGTGACGGCAAATCAGGACTGAAAGAGTTGCCACCCAAGGGGCGCGTATGATTACCAACGAATAGATTGAAGTTGTAACTGATTGGTTTGTTGAATACGTCATTCTTTCGCTAAGCTCTCTGAGAGGTGCTGGCATACATACTTGACTACATATTTGGTGATCACTGTATCGGCTACTGGCCCTGCGAACAAATTCGAGTTGCTCATGGCAGTGTTATCTCGGACATTTGTTGAGAAACTTCCCATAACTCTTTTCACATGTGTTTCTTGGGACTCGAGTAAGTCAGGCTGGGAACGAGCTCCAGGCTGAGAGAGAGACATGATGAGAGACGTGGATATAAACTCGGTTTCAGAAACCTCAAACACGAAGATATGATCACGAAGGTGGATACAAAGAGCCTCTAGTCACCTGACTACAGACCGAGTACTGCGCCACGTGGAAGTGCATAGAACGGTCACACGACATGGTGAGGTGGTTGCAAATCTCGTAGCCTCGTTCATCCACACTTCTCAAATTTGCCTTGCCCGATTCTCCGAGCGCCTCCCCAGGCTTTCTTTCTTTGTTTGTCTCATAAATCTTCATCTGACATAAACAGTGCGCGAAACAATCATGGCTAGTTTGTCAAGACATTCATCGCATTGCTTCTATTAACTGGTTACGCAGGCTGAAGTTCTTGGCGCTGCTTCTGCTGCAGTTCAGTTGCTGGAAGCTGCCATTTCCGTTATGGAACGCCTTCGCAGGGCTTTCGAACGCCAGAAAGAAACGGCGGCCATCCTTGAAAAGCATGACCTTGAACTCAACAACTTAATATCATTGGTTCGCGCAGTCGAAGACGAAAAAGACTTGCGAACAGACGCTGTTGGCAAGGAGTTGAAGAAGCTCGGAGATATTGAACGCGAACTTGTGGACTGCCTCAATAGCATTGATCCGGGGACCAAAGGCAAAGTGCATCAGATTGCGCATCAGCTGTTTCATGGTTCCAAAGAAGAGAGAAAGCTGGCCAAGATTATGAACGATCTGAGTCGCGCGAAGCTGGATCTCTCTTTTCGCGTTCAGGTCGCCAGCGTAGGAGTAATCCGCGACGTTGGAGATGCTGTTCTTGTCAACGCCGAGACCATCAATCGGATCGATAGCTGTTTGAGGGAGCTATTAGGAGAAGGGAAAGGACTTAGAATTGCAAAGTTGCTCAGAGGTGGCTGCCCACAAGGTTTACCTCTATCTCATAGGCCGAAGTCTCTCCATAGACTAAGAAGATCTGTAGATCAAGATGGCAATTTCAGCTTGAAGAGGGCAGATGTCGATGAAGCCCTTGAATGCGACGATGGAAACAAGAAGTCAGGAAATGGGTCTGGATATTACGTTCGCGAGAAGGTCAGGAAAATTGACTACAACCAGGCAGTGAAGAATTCTCTCGTGGTTGCTGCACCGGTTCTAACAGACATGTGGGCGCACATGGACCGAATTGAGATCAATGGCAATTCGGCACTTGACAACAGTACTGTACTTGGTTACCCAATGGGCGTGGAGGGTCTCGAGTTTACAAAGTATCTCCTTGATCGTCAAGAGAGGATCGCTGATAAGGAGAGACAAGCGACTAAAGAGGAAAGAGAGGCTGAAAGGGGGTCAATGACTCCCAAGGGTTAGTTTTGCATGGGTATTTGGGATATTCCCACCTTAGGGGCAACGACTTTTTTCCAATACTCATTCACAACTCTCACCCACATAAACACAGTTACTACCTACACAAACCCCCAGCTTCTCTCCCAAGGATAGGGTGTATGCATAACTTCCTCCGAAACGTATATTCCGATCCATGCCTCTATTGCGGCCAAACAATCCTCCCCTATAAAGAAGAGCGATTACCAAGTACCCGCAAATCATCCTGGGTTTTGTATTGGACGCGAACAGATGTTGTGGAATAGATGAAGGAATTCTGAACCTTGCCCCCTGTGTGGAAATACTAGGGGGACTATGAGAGGGATATCTTGAGGAATGAGAGATCTCGGGGTGGGTTTGAAATGGGTTGGTGGCGGTAATGGCAACTATGGAAGGTAACTCATTGTTTGGTTGGGAGCAAGTAATATGATATTCATGTTCGGGAGCTGGATCAGATGGCTGCAATGGAGATCAAGCACCCAAAAACTCCAGCTGTGTAAACCCCCATTTATCCCATAATCTATCAAGCATATACGAAACTATCAAAGTCAAAGAAATCACCAAATAGGACTTCTTCCTCACTCAAGTAGGTTGGCTGCACCTCGTACACCCCAAAGCGACTTTTCAAACCCATGTATGTTTCTAGATTCCAGTATCGCTGTTGGAGAGTGTTGATGAATATATGGGGCCTCCATTTGTAGTTGAGAGATGTATCTCGTAGCCCTTCATAAACGAAATAAAGTCAGTAAATAATTAAGAGTTAAGTCTACGTGGAGGTTTGGGACAACAAACATTGTAAGAATATGACCACAATTGAAAATGCTGCCCCCATCATCAAAAATATCACAACACCATCAGGAACAGCTGATTTATCGTGGTGAATTGTCTGCCGTAAAGTGTCCAACTTTGAGCCAATATCTAGATCTGGATCTGGTGGCTTGGCATCCTTGATCTCCGATGCTTGCTGACCACTTGCTTTAGAGACTTGGAAGATCGAGATATGATTCCTAGATTCGATATCTGAGTCGGTGTCTGAAGAGATCTGGTTATTTCTCGATTGCCATGCGTGCTGACTTCGTTCAAATCCTCGGTTGAGTCTATCTAAGTCGAAATGTTCGCTTGCGTCGCTGATCAGAGTGGATGCTAGTGAAAAAAAGCGCATAGTCACATCGTAATCAACTTGCCCCTCACTTGACATCTTTTCATTGAGCGCCACGGCCCACATAGAGTGTATTGCATCTCTGTAAGCATCACGATCTGATTCTTGCGTGAAAAGAAGTTCCCATCTTGCAAGATCCTGGAAAAAAGGTTCGGTATAGTCGTACGTAGTATCGCTCTGAAGGGTGTCTGAAATGGCTTTCACAAAACAAAGATAGGCGATAGTGTTGGCAAGTGTAGGTCGCTCGCCACGAGCCATACTTCGCACTGTCCTAATACTGGCTTCCCAAGTATCTCGGTGACCTTGAAATATTCGACCCAGCTCTCGAAAAGTTGTAGAGGAGCGTTGTGCTGCGTTCGTCATCAATACATATTGATGGACAAACTTCCCGTGGAGAATTCGAAATTTTTGGGCTCTCTCTGGATTGTCGTATAGCCGTCCCATTTTGCCAAAATATGTTGAGTTTCGTACTGATGAGGCGAGTCTGCACAGCCAAGCCACCTTAGATTTCGATTGACCGGAGCTTTGAAGGATGCACGCTGCAATACCCACTTCGGCTCCTCGCCGAAGGAGCCAGCGGACCATACGGCCGTTATCAGTCTTTGCTGCAGCACTCAAAGCTGTACCAAACCGGGTTACTGCATTGATATCCGCCCCCCAGTTTAAAAATTGCTGCATTGTTGACATTTGGCCAAGATCTGCAGAAGCAACCAGAGCATCGTCTATAGATGCTCCTCGGTCTAAAAGCTGTCGTACTGTAGCTTCTTGTCCTGCCTTTGCTGCTTCAACTAACTGACGCTTAAAGCAAGAAGCTTTGTTTTCTGCCTCTATTGCTTTGAGTTTTGCCACCTGTGCATTGAATTCTGCCTCCCGTGCTTTGAATTCTGCCCCTAGTGCTTCGAGTTTTGCCATCTGTGCTTTGAATTTTGCCTCCCGTGCTTTGTTTTTTGCCTCTGCTGCTTCAACTAACGGATACTCGTCTTCTTCTTCATCAATTTCGTAGAAGTCTTCTTCTATCTCCGACAAGTCCCTCTCAAATTTATCGAACTGGCACTTCTTCCAGAGCTTAAAGTCCAAGACTTTGCGCTCGTATAATTCCTCGTATCCAAAGCTCTTGAAGACTTCACCATCCGCTAGGAGTCCATCAACAAGAAGCTCCATCTGTAAGAGCAGGGTCTGAGTTGTTGGATATTCAGGACTTTCGGCGCAGCGGAGAGTATCTGTCTGATCCTTTAGGAAGAGATAGTATTTGAGTAGAACCAGTCCGTTCACTGTCCTCCTCTCTTGACCCAAAATTTCTCCTTGGAAGCCTTCTAGCTTATACCCACGAAGTTTTGCGTAAAGGGCATCGCTAAAGATGGTGATGTTCATTTGATCGGAAGATTTATGTACAAGAAACGAGAAATCGGTCGATAAGTTATGCTGGCAACAGTAGCAGTGCACTGTGCATGGCCTCTCCTCGTCCGCGGCAATGTATGATCGAAATCCCAACGAGTCACCTTGGTACATAGCACCACTGAAGAGTAATTAGTCACATGAACACCGAGTCTTGGGTAGAAGATATACTTGGGGAAATCCTCAATCAAGCGGAATCTTGTCATCCATGGCAGATATGGGCAATTCAACTCATAATTGCCATGCTCGGATGATTCGATAGATGGAGAGCGCTGAGAACAACTCGGGTTTGTTCCAGTATCTTTGGAGTCCAAGTTGGTTGATGTGGACGCCTCCGGACTAATCTCTGCGTCGGTATCCACGGTCTGTTCCGCAACAACAATCTGAATGTCCTTGTTTGTCCTCTTCAAATAATTCTGGATACGCTCAACATCTACCACTTTCCCGTCTCCTCCCAGTTTCGATACTTTGCCGATGGCTCCTCTCCCCTTGCTCCGGCAGAGGAGATGCGAGACTCTCTTCTTGGTGCAGTTTTTCCCAAGGCCCCAAGAATCGATGTGGGTTACACACATTTTGCGCCTGTTGAAATCTCAGCTTGTGACCTTATGTTGCCTTAGGTGGAGCCATTGAAACTTACGTGGGATGAAAGTTGTGCTCTTGAGCCATGATTCTCATTACTTCTTTGAGGGTTTTCTTCATGTACAGTTGTGTGAGGAGAGACCTCTTGGATTCCCATTCCGACTTCCCATATTTTTGCGATTTAGGGCGTGAGTATCCATTGCTGAGTGCGACAGAATCAGGCAGCGACTGCGTGTGCTCAATTCCCATTGCTGGAGCTGAAGAGCAAAATACCGTCGATGGTGCTGAGAGACTCTCTTCTGTGAAAGAGTCGGCGAAGGTAGTGGGCCAACTGTGCTGGCTCATGCCCGGCTCCATGTTAGGCAGTGAATGTTGTGGATCGGCGAGGGAGTGCGAGGCCTGAGCCGCTGACTCTTGGATATGCACGACTGAGAATCAGAATGGCACCACCATTGAGGTTTTGATTAAGAACAGCATGGTTGAGACAAGCGCCTTCTTCTATATCCTTGTTTGAACGGAGATTCAGAGAACCTGCGAGGGACTTCTGTTTGACCACAAGTGAGGCGGAATCCAGCAAGAGTGGTGATTGGGTAGTCAAATATTCCCATGCAACCCGTCGGGTGATCCTTGCGCCACCCCTATCATTTTTCCCTTGCAGACATGCAAACTTCCCATGCATTGACGGAGCCCAGTGACACTGTAAGCAATGGCCAGCTGAGGGCGATGAAAAACGTTTGGAAAGAATTATAGAACGTTTTCGGGAAGTTATCAGAAGGTCTAGTTCCAGAATCCCGGTACTATACTAACTTATTTGGTTACGGGACTCTGGAGCCTTGCTCGACAGGGAGAAATTTTTTTGGCAAGTGCGTGAGGAGGGGAAGCCAGTTTTGCAAGCGGCTGTATAACGTGGTAGCATTCATAAGGCTTTTCGATTAGTTCAAACGAGAGAAGCACATCTCGAAGCCAAATTCGTCTGTCTATAAGGTAAGGTTTGCAAGGAGAAGCCTTCGCCAGGAGAATTTTCTCCGGAGCATCGCAACAAAAATCAGAAATCAAAAACATTTCCATATAAATTTTCTGCAGGCGTCACGTTCAATCCCGCCAGTGTCTGGGTTCCGGACTCCCTCTCTGATTGTCTATACACGGAATTCTTTATTTAACCACTAGGCATAGAGTTTTGTTCCGCTAATGACCGTTCCCGCAAAATAGGTTACTCTGCTTCCCGCACCTCCAGTTTCCAGGGCCAATCCTTCTCTCCTCCTTCTCCTCTCCCCATAGCAGAATTTACTCTTACGCTTCCACTTCACCAAAGCCCCATAGTTCTCGCAAAAATCTTTGTAATCGCCACCGTAGTATCCATCTCCTCGTCGTCTGCACCGTCGGCGGGATCCCTCGCAACCGTCGGCACCACTGGCGCACTCGTCACAAGCGGCAACTCCAAGCCTGCCGGCACCGGCACACCAGGGACGTCCGGGATACTAGTCGCGTTCGCCGAAAACTCCACAAGATTCGTCTTACTGCTATTAAAATTCGTCTGCGCCATGCCAATCAGGTTGTTTTGAAGGTCGTAGACCAGATACGCGCTCCTCAGAAAGGTATCTCCAAGGGTCGACGGGTACTGTGATGGAGAATCGGAGCTAAACATTATGCCAAATGCACAAGCGTCTTTGAACGGTAGAGGAGGGAGGGTGGTGTCGGGAGGGATAGCATAGAGACCGGTGAGATTGTACACGAGTTCGGAGATTGGGACTTTGATGGTGACCTTTGGCGCAGCCGCCGTGCCGCCGAAGGCGAAGTCGAATGTGCTGACGTTGTTGCGAAGGGAGCAGTCGACGAACAGGAGGCCGGTGGTATTGGAATCGTCGACGCCGTTGATTGCTGTCAGGATCTCTTGGCCGATAACAGAGTCGAGGGTTGTTACCGCTGAGCCGGAATCCAGGATGACGGGGTATTGCTCGAGGTACCGGTCTGTGAAGGTCGTTTCTTTGCCGGATTTGGAGACCATCGTTAACCCGGGCATTACTACTGCTGGGTGTGCATAGACTTTGGATCCGTTGCGGAGAGTACCAGGGATGATGGGAAGCTGGGCTAGGTTTCCGTAGTATTTGTCTGAGTCGAGTCCTCCGAAGATGATGGATCCGGTAGCTTCTTGGAGATCATCCAGGTAGAGACTGTATCCCCTGGAGTTGATCAAGCCCTGGTTGGCCATTGAATCGATGATGCTTGGGTATATAAAGGATGATGCTGTGGCACCGTTGGAAGCTTCAGAGAAGTTATATCCAATGCCCATGACACCCATTGGAACCTACGAGGGAGTCAGAGGCTGCCCCATAAAGGTTTCGGGCGAAATGGAACAGCGTCTCAAAGGATTTTTTGTTTGTGCGTGTTCAGAATTTGAAGATTTCTCCCAATACTTACCGTAGTGTTGTAAGCAATTCCCATTTCGAGCCCTTTTATCGTAGCCCCGCCCAGTGCAAAATTGTCTTGAACATAGTCACCAGATGACCCAGAATTATCGGCATATTGTATGCTGAATGCATTCGTATGAGAGACTTTGAAAGTAGAAGATTTTTCTGTTTCGACTAGCGAAGATGTTAGTATAATGCCAAATGGAGCTCTTTTTATCGACTCACATGGTGATACACATCCACCCCATTGTCTTTGGAGCGCAACATCGGTACATAAATCCGCAGTGGAAGATAACGCCCAAACATCACTACTTCCTGTATCGATCTGGAAAGTGATCTTTTGTCCAGGAGTGCCTACACAAGCCTCCGCTGTGTACCACCCCCCAGTTGCATTGTTGCCAAGAATTTCGGTGATTAAATCTCGCCGTCTGAGCGGTGAACTGTCTTGAGAAATTCTGGCGATGGGGAGCGTAATTACAGCAAGTGCGCAAGACCTCAGGGTTGCTGCTGCGAGAATCGCAGATACTATATGGGCCTTCATCTTGGTCTACTTCTTGCGGCGCAAACTTCAAGGTGCTTGCTAGGCACAGAATGGAATTGGATTCAGGTGAGCATGACAGAAATATCCAAGAAAACGAGGATCAACACGAGGTAGCCATTCTTTATGGAGAAGGAAGAGGACTCAAGCAGAGTCAAGGTGGCGAGGGAGTCGAGATAGAAAATTCCCCTGTCTGAACTGTATAAGACCACGAAATGGACCATGATATTTGCCTGACGAACCCTGCTAGCAGCTCAAATGCCGTGTAGTACAGAGGTACAGCGGGTAAGTAAAGTAATAGTGCTCGCAGGGGTCCAAACTTTTCAACCTTGTAACGCAACAACATTAACAGATAAAAATATAAAAACATTACACTAATATATTTACCAAATCCTAGGGAGTATTCCAGTAATTTAAAAATGATATTTGGTCAGGTATAGCAAGAGTTGTGTGGTGTTGAAATCGTGTGTTCGCGGCGACCCCCTGTCAAAACATTACTTTACTTCCCCGCTGTACCTCCGTAGACTGGCGCCGCTCATTTTGCCTGCAGAAACCCTGCCGATTTACGAATGATTGAGTTTTAATAATGCCAAGACAAGAAGATAACTGAAGGGAGACCATTGGTATAAGTCACGATTGACAACTTGGTTGGCCTCGTGACATGTAATTTGACCAAGACTCGCACAACTCTTCTTGGCCTGAATGATATAGATAGTTCTCAATATCTTATCTCGTAACTCCAATCTAAGTTTTCTATATCGCAAGCCATGCCCTCGAAGGGGTCATCTCTTGGTTGCCGATATTTTAAAGTGCTCTCGATAGTGCACTAGTCCGAGATGCCAAAGATTGATGAACGACCAAGAACATATTGACCAGCATGAGCAGCACAAAGCGGGGATCAATAATATATTTTGAAAAGCCACTGTTAGGCAAAAGCAGGGTTTGTCCGGTTGCTACCCGGAACAAGGTCACTATTGGACTCGTCAACAACTACCGAAAAGGTGAAACAATCGCCATCGAACTCAAGAAGATTGCACAATATTGCCACAACCAGAAAGTGAAAACTCGGCAAGCAGCTCACGTGCGAGGTGAACGAATGGCCTTCGAGAGCAAATGGTGGACACTCCTCTTTGCGAAACTTGTGGTAACGAACTTTACATTGGGCATTGGAGTTGCTGTTAAACTCTTATTTGATACTTGAATATCGAGCTTGGCTGATAAGTTGACATATTCCAATTTATTGGGTTCTTCTGAACATATGAAGGCGAGCAAGAAGGGCACCTGGACTTCTGTTGGGAGAAAGGAGAAAAGGAGCAAAGATGGATGCTTTTCGCGAGTTTGAGGACTACTCCATAGACCAACCTGCTCTTCCCGGTACCAGAGTCCCATTAGTCCTCTCGTTGGGCCGTTCTAGCCTAGTTCTCCTTGTGTTTTCCATTGTTGAATCCAGAGAAACCAGGTATCCGGTGTACCCTGCTCCTGTTTCACCTCGTCAGCGCCCCCTAAAGACGGTCCTTCCTCAAGCTCAAGGGCGTAACATGAACGCAAAAGAAGTCCTCTTCTGTCCTCAGAGTCCCCCACTGGACAACCTTGATAACTGGCAGCTTTATTTCCTTCCCTTTATTCTCTTCCTCCAATTCCCTCCTTACACACTTTTCCACTTCTCTCAGAATCTTCTGTTGCGCTTCTCCTTTTTCCAGGTGCGGTGGACCTCTCAGAATCAGTGATGGAATTTGGGCCCCTCCTCCAATATCTGACCGTCGGAATCCGAACGATGACGGGAGGACGATAATTAGCTCATCTAATTCGAGGTATTGCCTTGCCATACCGGAATTCTTCAGGTCTGCTTCGTTGACTGCGAGGGACTTGATTCGCAAGTCGTTGTGGAAAACGGCATCCTGTCCTCTCCCTATGGCTAAACACTCGAACATAGGCTCCTCGAAGAGCTTCAGGCTCAGATCACCGTGTATCCATTCAGACGGCGGCGTCATGCTATAAATTGTGTCCCTGTCGTTGTCGAAAGCCAAACAAAAGTTATTGGGGCCATGGATCATGATGTAGAAGTTGAGGGCTTCGTTCCGGGACTCGCGGTTCACTGCTAGAATGGTCGGGTGAGGCTTGGAAGAATGGTAGCGGATGACCCTTCGGCCGCTATCGTCCCAGTCGAGGTGCTTTGTATAAATGACGATCGCGCGGGGTTTGGGGAGGCAATGTCGCCATATCTTCAGGCGCAATTCTGTAGGTAGTTTCGAGAAATTTGTGAACTTTCGGGTGGAGGTGAAGGGGAATGTTGTTTTGAACGTTGGGGGAGGGTATTTATGGCGAGTGTGGAAGTATCGTGAAGTCATCGTGGAACGGCAGATCTTGCTAACGTGCAGAACCTGAATGAGATGTGACGGAGGAGGTCTTCTTGTACCGTTGAGGGAAATGCAAGTTGACGGACTTTCAAAGGACGGCCTCGTGGTGACTCAGCCCTGCAGCAGTCCGTTGCTTCCCCAGAGTATGACTGGCAGCTCAATTTGATGCAGCCCCTCGCCTTCAACCTTCCGGGCCTGCTGCATGGCGGGAAGAGAGAGGGAGTGAGCGAGCTTTGCACATCCCGTGAAAGCAGTTCTCTGACAGTGCGAATAAGGAGGAGGTTCAACGGTCTTCGGGGCACAGAGACTCTTGAAACATAGGCCCAGACGCCTCTGTGCCTGTCGACGTCTTGTCTCGGACGGCAGTGTGGTTCGAGGTAATTCTCCGTCGGAAGCAAGCAAGGGACGCAGCGGTGGGTTCGTGTGATTCTTGATCTCGAGGCTGACCAGGGCCCGCAAGAACAAGACTCGGAGAGTTTGTAACGTCTATCCCTGCGTGCCGAGACGACCCTGTCACGAGACGAATCTATAGTTTTGGAATCACAAATTTTTTCTTAGTAAGTCTATAAAGTTGTTATTAATAAATCACTTTCTTTAATTATTTCTCCCAAGGAGACCACTTAGTAACAAGAAAAAGAGTGCGGTTGATTATGCTATCGATCGTTTCAATCACGCCGCCAATCGCCGCTTCCGCTAGCCCCCCCTGTTTAATCGCGACTATTAAAGTCTTTTCAAAATTCGGAGTACTTAAGAAAAGGTCCTATCACGAAATAATATAGCTCCAAATTTTGAAGATACTCAGAGAGGAAAAGAATGCAGTCCGGGAGTTACGCCGGTGCGATGAGAGGGTCCACATGTTTCAGTTCTTAGTAATATAAATTAGCCTAGATAAAATTTACTATGTTCACGCCCGGACTCGCTATATTTTACTTAGCCACGATTCTCAGGCTGGGTCACGTGTGTGGCGTAAAATGGTCACGCGTGTGGCGTAAGAGCAGGTGTACCCGGAGCCCTGTTTCACAAAGCCACATCCTCGTCAGACCTACAGCTTCTGCAATCCGACCTTGTTCTCTTCAAGAGAATGCAAGATTGTTTATGGTGGCCAGCGTGACTTTGCTTCGACATATTCGGCAACTTCGGCGACCAAACAGAATTCCCTCGTCTCGAATACGTTCTTGGATTTTGCACATTCTGCGACGGAAGACAGAAGAAATCAACTACTGTAGAACGGAGGTTGGTGCATTTAGAACCTTTGCATCATCTACAGTTTACCCACGATCTCAAGAGCCATAGCCTTCTGGATTAGACGCCACCGTCGTCTAAGCAGCAGGCTAATTTTCCACCATGCGGGTTCTGGACACAGAAACCCGAAAACTGAAAGAATTCATTGGGCATCCAGATGAACCATACGCCATCCTCTCGCACACATGGGGGAACGACGAGGTAGTTTTCGAAGACTTGAAGACTGGCGCCAGCGAGCAGAAGGCGGGCTACTCTAAGATTGAAATGTCTTGCAAGCTTGCTCATGCGGAAGGCTACAGTTGGATTTGGATTGACACCTGCTGCATCGATAAGAGTTCTAGCGCCGAGCTTTCTGAAACAATCAATTCGATGTTTGAATGGTATGAAAAGTCTGCCGTATGCTATGCATACCTTGAAGATGTCCGCTTAGGCACCGGAAAGCGCCTTGATGAAGCTGCGCTTTCCTCCTGCAGATGGATAAAGCGCGGTTGGACCCTTCAGGAACTCGTTGCGCCACCAGTCGTGAAGTTTTATTCGGCAGATTGGAAATATTGCGGAGAGCGAAAAGGCCTGGCGGGTGTGCTCGCGAATACAACGAAGATCACTTTCGATATCCTATCACTTGGAGCCCATCGGACTCTGTTGAATAGATATAGCATTGCTCAAAGAATGTCATGGGCAGCAACGAGACAAACAACGAGGCCAGAGGACATTTCGTATTGCTTACTGGGGATATTCGATGTCAACATGGCCCTTCTTTACGGAGAAGGGCAGAAAAAGGCGTTTATTCGTCTTCAAGAGGAAATCCTTAAGAAGTCAACCGATCAATCGATTCTCGCCTGGGGTTTTGACATGCCGGATGTTTCTGAAGACGTGCACGATGAGCTGGGAGAAAATATCGGTAAAAGGATCCTTTATTCTGGCGTTCTGGCCCTACATCGCTCATGGTTTGTCGGTGCCGGCGAAGTGGTTGAATGCTGGACAGCCGACAATCCCTTTCAAATGACAAATGGTGGGCTCCGCATATGGTTGCCTATCATTAAAGACAATCTGGAAAGCCAAAAATGGCTAGCCGTCCTAAATTGCCATCCGGAAGCGGACTTTGAACATCAGATAGCGATCCCCGTGTGGGAAGTCCCCTATCCCAACCTCTATTTCTACCGTAACGGCGATGCCGTCACAATTTCGTCGCCGTCGCTTGAATCAGACTTAACCAACGGCAAGGTTCGACGACGGGAAATCTACCTCGTAGGTCATGAAGAATGGAACGTTCAGGACTTTTCATTCACCTACATCTGCATCGAGTTTGCCTGCTTATTCTCTGCGCCTGATCAGGCGAAGTGTGAGGTACGACCGACTCCGAGTGGGAAAGCATCCATATGGAATAGTCACACAAAGATCTTGGTTCTGAAAATTGGAGGCTCCAGGACTGAAAGATTTGAGGATGTCTTGATGACTGCAGTATATGCGGATGGAAAAGAAGAGGATGTCTTTGTGGTACGATATGGAAGGGCTTTTTCAGAAAAGTTGAGTGTCGAGTTGATAGACCCTTTTTGTGCACCTAACGCCGTTTCCGGACAGGTTGCTCTTGTCGCTAACCCACCCTGTGTGCATTTGTGGAAGCTCCAGCATTGTAAGGTCACCCTCGCTTGGAATATAGAAGAGCGGTTGGGCAAACCCATTCATTTCAACAGGTTTACCATCGAGTTGTGAATCAAGCAATGAAACAGCCACATGTTTAGCAGCCACAGATTTTATTATATAGAAGTTTACTGAGATACCTATAACCACACCGCCGCTAATCGCTTGACTAGGGGAGGTATCAGCCCGCGTATGACATAGCGCGCTCTGGCCGCCACAACACTGAGAATAATTTTTTAGTACCGTGATAAAACTCGGAAATCCATATCTAATCGTTCTATGAGTTTAAAAAGCGAAAAGAGCTTGACGGGTCGAGCGGTCCTCTTACACTTCAATAAGAGGCTCTCTATAATTAAGGTTGGCGGCGACGACGCGATTATAATTTTCAGATTTAATAGATCAGGAGTGTTCGGGAGAGGTATGTAATACAACTGAAATAAAAATAAATAGAACTTTTAATACATTCACAGATTCAAAGTCGCTTGAACTCGAAGTACCTCCGTTTTGTCTCGTTACAGGGTGCGTCTCGGCACGCAGGGATAGACGTTAGGTAAGGTACCTAGCTCGCGATAGTGTCACGTTGCAGGCCCCACTCCACCCGCACGGCTCGCTGAACCGGCCACCGTAGTCGCACAGCCCGGATATTGCGCCAACCACCAGCTTTTCTCCTTCACGCCTCACCCACCACCCGCTTCGCTCCATCCGCCCGCGCTCCGTGAGCTGCTTGCTGCACCCAACCCCTCCATTTCGCTGCACGCCGAGTGCTTGATAAAAGCATCATGTCCTGCAGGCCCGACGTGAGTGCGTTTGCTGCAGAAGCCACCGTAAGATCTCCCACGCCCCGTCCGTCTTCCCTCTCCCTCTTCCGCTTGTCGATCATTCCCTCTCTCATCGCGAGCTCGCTCCGCTACCATCAAAGCGCATCCCACGTCCCAGAACTGGCCCTCATCGACGTCATCCCCCAACTCTCGTAAAGAGCCTTGTCAGCACAAAGAAACAGGAATCATCCCAGCTTCATAGCAGACAGCACCAAGTACAAACAACTTCAAGGCAGTGCACTGCGATCCAAGTGTCTTCTTGGCGAGGTTCGGTAGAAGACCCCGATATAATACGTTCCAGTCTCCTCCTTGCCCTTTGAAACAGCCTTTAGACAGCCTCGAGCGCAATCAGACCTTATCGGCGCCGCATCATCATCGACCTCCCCTCCATCCAGCCTCGTCGCACCCTCATCAACAACTCCCAACCCCTTTGCGCACAAGCAAATAAATCGCCAATATGTTCTTCGGAATCTTCTTCGCCTTTTGGCGCTTCATGGAGATCATCACCTTGGTAAGTCCTCCGCACTCTCAGGGCCCTTCCATCTCCATCAACCCAACCTCCACAACCTCAACTAACATCCCCCAGATCCCCACCCTCGGCATGCTCGCATACTTCGTACACATCTACGCCAGCAACAACGCCCTAACACCAAACTACATCCTCGTCCTCTTCATCGTCAGTGTCCTCGGCGCCGCCTGGGCAATCGCAACCCTCTTCACCTACCACCGCTCGAAGCACAACGCGCGCTTCGTATCCTTCATCGACATCTGCTTCGTCGGCGCGTTCATCGCCGGCGTGTACGAACTGCGCGGCATCTCAGGCGAAAACTGCTCCCACATCACCACCGGCGCGCCCTACCAGATCAACTTCGGCATCGGCAGCCTGACCTTCGATTCCCTGCATTTCACGGCGAACAAGCAGTGCAGCATGCTGAAGGCCAGCTTCGCGTTCGGCATCATGAACTGCATTTTCTTCTTTATTACGAGCATGCTGGCTTTCTTCCATGGGAACTCGAAGGATGCGAGGAAGGAGACGTACGTCCACGAATCCCACGTTTCAAGACACGGTCACCGGAGGAGTGGGAGCCACAGGAGCCACAGGAGCTCGCACTCTGGCACCAGGAGACACGCATACGTATAAGCAAGAGGGCAAGTTTGGACGGAGAGAGTGGAGACGAGGATGAGAGATGAGAAATATGGATGGAGCATGATGAGAAACGGAGTCTACGGCCGACAACACTATGCATCTTGATGACACGATTTGATTGATACCTTGGGGTTTTGCTTTGATGGTTGAACCTTCCAGCTGTATTGAGTTAGTTGATTGTATATAGTAATGGATATTTGACAAATTTCCTATTTCTCTCTTCTCGAGTGCCAATCCTCATTAACACAAGTCAACTCTTTCCATCAACGCAATCCCAGACTCGCAGGACTTAGAGATAGAGAGAGAACATAGGCTCAGTGTCGATCGTCAATAGATGTATCATATCCAAAATCCAGGCTCAATAGATGTATGTATGTGTCCCGAGGAACATCGTCATAGCCAGTAGATCGTACAAACCAAGATGCAAATAAAAGACAGTCGAGGTTGGGATAATATTTTCATTTTGTTAGTTTTATGGAGAATTCACCTCCTTTCGCCATCCTCACCAACAGTATACCCCCTCGCAACACCGCTCCTCCCCTCCTCAATCTCCAGACTTGCCTCCGTCGCTGCAAAATCACTACCTAACCCTTGCCACGTCCTCTGATTCCGCAGGTACTCGGCACCGGGACTCGCCGTTCCGTTTACAGTTACCAGATCCCCTTTCGCCCTCCTCGTCAGGGCTTTCGACGCTTCTGTGCTGCCTCCTGATTGACCTGGTTCCTGCGAGCCAGGAGGAGAGGTCAGGGAAGCGGTGGTACGCATCGGTCGAGAATGGGAGACGTAGCGGCCGGTCCGGAGATCGAATTCAGGGGGCGCGGATTCCTCTTCTGAATCCTCGTACTGATCCCCTCTTTCCGCTTCCTTCTTCTCTTCTCCGTCCACGTCAACTTTGCTAGAAGAAGCAGCAACCATCTCCCCCACACCCCCAAAATCCCCTCTCCACCTCCCATCCCAAACCCTCTCTCCATCCCCTTGTAGGCACAGCCCCAACTCAAACGGCGTAATCACCGGCCTGAAAAACTCGCTTCCCTCAATCAGACTACTCTCCCAACACCCAACGACAACCCACCCCCCAATCTCGCTGAAGTTCGCAATCTTCGCCGCGTTCACCTTCCCTACGACGAACGTGTAGGACTTCTTCCCGGATTGGGCGATGAGGGAGCGGATCGAGGTGATGCTGGATAGGTAGTTGGCGACTGAGAGAGTGTTGATGAGGATCCCGAAGACAGGGCAGGTGGAGAGGCGGGTCAGGAGGGCGTAGCGGCGGCGAAGCGTCATTGCGGTATTTGCTTGGATGGCCTTTGGAGTTGAGGCTGAGGATGGAGCTGGGAAGCTGGTGGGGTAGATGAACATTTCCTTGACTCGCGAGGAGAGTGTAAGGAGTAATGCTTGTGGTGGGTCGGAAATGTGGAATAATGAGTATTCCTTTAGGTCTATTGAAGCATCCAGTTCTCGATTCGGGATTTGGGATGAGGGGTCGTGGATTATTGGTGGTGTGAGGAGGTTTGTGTAGCCTGCTGAGAGGAGGGAGGTGTGTAAAGTCGGAATTTGCGTGTTGTATGTTATGTCTGCCATGAGGACGACTTTCTCTTCTTTGGAGGAAAAAGTGGATTCGAAGGCTTGAACAGCGTCCGAAATGTCTAGAGGATGACTGGTGAAGACGTAGATAACTGGTAATCGTGCAGTGGGAGAGAGACATGACCGTCCGTAATGAACAACTACATCTGCCTCGACATGCTCGGCGGCGATTTCGTCCACGCAGCAGGATCCGTAGGACGTATCTGCCAAGATGTAAAATCTGACTCGCTCAGCTGTGCCATCCCTTCCTTTCTCTATCCCACTCTCCCGAGCTTGTTCAGTCCTGGCCGAAGACGTTGACAGGTGGGTGAAACTCGCTGCCAACTCATCTTCCTGCCTTACTCTCCCCGCCGGAGCAACGGTAGCAGGTGACCTCTTCAGTTCTTCCTCTAGAGCCTCAAATACCCTCGGTGCATCTCTCAGCATGCCGTCCGGGAACTGTAATGCAACTCTCTTATACCCTCCATCTCTGACTTCCCGCGCCGTCCGCGCGATCTCATATATCTCCCATAATTCGTCGTCTGTCGGCCGAGGAGTGTTTTGGGCGGTAGAAGCAGGCGTAGGATCTTCGAAAATATGTGTCTCGGGCGTGGAGAGCACAGGAGGGGCTGTGAGTTGAATCGAGTCGGTCATTGTTATTTGGAGGAGAAAATTTGGCGGGGTTGCACTTTTCTGGAGCCCCACAAAACAATGCGGCCGCTTCATGCCAGGGGTTGGATGAGAGAATCCAAGCCAGACGCAGCAATTATTTTACAAGTTTATTTTCATTATTGTGACTTAAGGCCAGGAGTTGAACGCTAGTTACGCTCAGAACAGTAGAAGTGTGTGCGTTCATTGACAGGAAACAATCCCATGCAAATAGCAGACCCAACTCCATCTATCCATCCCGGCCATTTCGTCCTCCCTATCATTAGTAGTATGCATCCATTCTTCATCACCATTCCCCTGATATGCATCCCCATTCATTCCGTGAAATCTTATACCATGTCAACCGAAAATGAAAAGACAAAGGGCAATCCATAAGCAAGCCATGGGTATTGAACCAGAAACAAATATGCCTCCCAGGACCTCATTTAGAAAAATTCCTCCACAGCTCCCCTCATTTAGAATTGGTAATCATCGAAATCTTTGATGAGGAATTCCTTTTGGGGTCTATTGCGAGAGAAGTCTTCCTCCTTGATTGGCCACTCGTCAACATTGTGAGAGGAGAAACCAGTGTATGGAGGGAGCTGGTGCTCGTTAAAGTCCTTCCGATGGCTACGTCTCGATTTGCCCGTGGATGAAGCGGTTGCAGAGCTCATGGTCGGAGAACGAACCGAGCCCTCAGCATCGCTAGAAGCCACCGATGGGGCAGCAGATCGAACAGAGTGTGTATGGTGAGCATTTCGGCGGGTCGAGCCCATGATAAGTGGAGGTGTATGATGTTGTGGCCAAGTTGAACGGATGGTCCAGCAGTGGCTACGGACGTGACTTGCCTCATCCATATCCTGGGTAGTGCCCATTGCGAGCCAAGGGGGAGTGCCACGAAGCTTAGGGCTCATGTGGTAGGAAACGTCATTGGTGTAGCGTATGTGCGGTGTATCGACGGAGATAGACGCCAAGGTTTGCAGGATGAAATAGATCAGAACCCATCGGCCTCGCCGAGCAGCGTACGGATCAGTATCACCGGCTCTATCACCCTTTTCAAATTTAATGAACGCATCAACCAGGTCGTTGCTGACGAAATCTGATCCCAAGATGTAGATATTGGTTGATTCGGTATAAGCCAATGCCGCCTTCCGCTCTGCCATCTTGTCTTCCTGGGGCTTTGCGGCCGATTTCTTCATCTTGAGAAGATTCTCCTTCGATTCGGATCTCTGCGGCAACGAGTCGGGAACAAGCGGATAGGGGCAAGGAATGTGTGGGTACTTGTTAAGATTGTCGAAAGCAACGAGGATATCAGTGAAGGGGCAATCGGCTGTGTCTGCTTGGAAAGAGGCGTCTCCGTAATTGACAAGATTCCACTTTCGGCCGCTTCGTTCCTCCGAGCCATCCCAAATAACGTCGCGATTAACGAAGTATTCATACAACGCACCAAAGTCACTCTGTAGCTTTTGGGTCAGGTTTCTGTGGAGCCACAGGTCATGTCCGTGAGGCGCAGACGGAGGCCAAGATTCATAGGAGTTTCGATAGTGCTGCAAGAGAAACTTTTGACATCGTTGGAAGGCAGCTCGGCTAGGTGAATTGTCCTGCATTGGTCGCCACTGGTCAAGAAAGTCGAAGTCCTTGAGGCGTTCCTCACAGCTCCCGACGCGGACCGAGACCTCCAAGCTTTTTCCATCGAGGAGCGACCTGGTAACCGGGGTGAGGTACTTGTACTCAGGCGTGCCCTCAAGCCGATTGTACATCCCAGCACAATGGACAAATGATTCTCTCCATCCTTGCTCCCAGCGAATACCAGGACTCTCGGACCAGGCAAGCATGGCTACAGCCATGGACGGATTTTCTCGGACGTTGTCAAAGCCTTTACCGACAACGTATTCAAGAAGCATCCCGATGGGGTCTGTCGATGGCATATAAGACTCGAGGCGCTCACGAAGATCGTCCAAGGCCTGGTAGAGATTGAGACCAACTAAAGAAGCTCGGTACAGAACAGCGAAGACATTTCGAGTAGTGATATTGTGACGAATGGCTTCTGTCTGTGACTTATTGGTCGGCGTTGGGAAGGAAATCTCATAGGATATTTGACCGTCGTACATGTCATAACTGCCGTTGCCTTCATCGGAGGTCGGAGGTGTGTGTTGGTATCCCTGGCGTGCTGGCTGAACTGATCTCATGCCCGGAGAATTAAGAGGTGAGGGCGGCATGCCGAAGGAATTGGCATCGGTAGCACCTTCACGGAGCAGAGAAATAAGGTATCTCGACTCCGTATTTTCAAGGACATGGGACGACAGCCGAAAGGAAGGCGGAGGTCGAGCTGCTGGGCGCGTCTCTGGACCGAGGAAGACTAGAGTGTCGCCATTGGGGTCCCAAAGCTCTGGATCCTTTCGAAGCTTGTTCCATGCTTGTGGGGGGCGACCACCTCCAATCCATCGCTTCAAAGCGGGTCCTTGCGGAATAGGCGGGAGCTTCGTCTGCGGTGGGCCTGGTCGAACATAGTCGGGTTCGCTGAATTGCTGTTGGCGGGCCTTGAATGAAGGGGGGATGTAGTCACCAGAATCAAGTTCATGGGATTCCGGACGAAACGTGGTAGATGTCTGTGGTCTTCCGTCTGAGTCGCCATTGTGCTTCTTCTTCTTGCCCCCAAATGTCTTCGATAGACCTTTCCTGAAACTCTCACTCTTCTTGTCCATCACCGATCTGAAAGATGACTTCTCAATGCCGGAAACCTCGATGACCGGTACATGAGGCTTGCGCACGCGAGCATAGGCAAGGTCGTCCGAGCCGACTGACATGATAGTCGAGATCTCGCTGCTGTTCGGGTACATGGGCTCAGCGTCGTATGGAGAGTGCGTTGGCATCGGGAAGTCACTGATAGATGTGCCTGTCCTCTCGGAATTTCCTTCGGACGATCCTCCGCCATCCTTGATCTTTGTCTTCTCCTTGCGCACATAGGCGCTCCTGCCAGACATCTTGACTGTTGAGGTTGGGAGACCTTAGATCGCCATGTAATGCCGTAGTACAGTAAGGGTATAGCCGCAAGGCTAAGGCGGTGCACTGGACAAGTACCTGTGAAGGAGATGTCCTGTCAAGCAAGTAGCCACGCCACGTCGAGGACGGAAGCTCGGTGCAAGGTTGTGGTTTTGGGTATGCTTTGCAAAAGAGGACGCGATGTAGATCGACGGAAGATGAAATTTTTATTCGAAAGATAGCGCGGAGTGAATACACGGCAAGGCAGTCGGCAAGGCGGAGAAAGAGGGAGCTGGTGATGTGGGGACGAGGCTGTATCCAAAATATTCACCTTCTGAAGACAAATCGGTTAGCAAACTCTGGACAAGCGTCCACCTGACCACAGAAAGGATTACATACTCGAAAATAAAGGAGGCCAATGGCCACGCTTCACACCACAGAACCTTTCAACAGCCCCAGAGGAGAGAAGGGGATGGGTCAAAGGGGTGAGGAGGGGGAGGATAAAGAATGAAGGAGGAAAGGATCGACAGTTTTTGCTTTTGCATAGGCTGATGTCCCTTCTGTCGGTTCTCATATATCTGAAAGGCTCCTAGCTTTCATGGGGAAGTGCCAGTGCTCTCTCTCCATGCAGGGAGAGGGCCAGTTGTAGGGTCTGGTTGGGAGCCCTCAGCCCACCAGCAGTCAGCATGAAATGGCGGCGCTGGCCTGCCTTGCGGAAATGGAGTCTGGATTCGCAATTAGCAGCGCCCAGCAGCAGAACCAGGCTGACGGGATGCGGGATGGAAATGAGCACATCCAGGAGCAGGAGGAGAGGAGAGGGGAGTGGAGGAGAGGGGAGGAGAGGAGAGGAGAGGCCCCGGGGGGAGATACGCTGATACGAAAGCACCCCCATCTCTGGAGGGGTGACCGCGGGCTATGTCGAAGGCAGCGCGCCTCCGCCGTCATGGCCTCATGGCCTCACGGCCTCACGGCCGAGGGTGGATGGATGCTGGGCCGCTGGGCCGTTCTCGACGTTGAAAGAGGATTTGGGGCCACTGGCTGCCACCTGGAGTCCTGGACAGCGGACCGGACAGCGGCCACCTGGCTGGAACAGAGGAAAGTTGGGGGTTGGCCCGGACAAGCAAATGCACACTGCACACGCACACTGCACACTGACTGCACACTGACTGCACCGCAGCAGCCAGGCCCAGAGGGGGATGGGCGCTGGGTCGAACTGCATGGGCGGCGTCAGGGGGGCGGATAGGCTAGGATTGACGCCCGCAAGAGGCGCCCCGATCCGAGTCCAGATAAGGAGCGCGCTTGACTGGCCACTCCAGTTTCCATTTGTATTCTTGTTTGCACAACCTCGCCGACGCCACTTGCTCACAACGAGACAGACTCGCAGACTCGCAGACTCGCAGACTCGACCAGAAGGCCGCGAAGAAAGGACAACTTCAAGGCCAGGGCCGGAGCCCGTGAAGCCACAGTGAAGTGTGTCTGAAGTACGCATACAGGCCTCTCCTCGGCCCAGTCTGCCCGTGAGGAATCTCACATCAGCCCGTGTAAAAAGCATGTCCTGGGCACTGCTGTCTTACCAGAAGCAGGCACATGCAATAAATAATACCAGCTATCGAAAGCTCTAGCTCCATCACAAGATAGCAAATCTACTGCAGTCTGCAGTCTGCAGTCTGCACTACTTTTCCGTCAACCGCAAAAGCAACCTCTGGGCCCGGTCGCCCTATCAAAGTTCAAACACCACGGCGGCGGGATCAACGCCCTCTGGCTCCCAATCCGTCAAGTGTCGACCGTTTCAGCGGGTCCGCCCGCGCAAAGTTCAAAGCTCGTGGCTCTGCACTCTAGCACCCTCTTGGACTCGTTCCTGCCTCAACGATGGCACAATCACCGATGGCGTGGAGACGGAGTCGGCCTCCTGCTCGCTCCTATTCGTGTATCCGTGTACCGTGTACCGTGTACCCCTCCGTCTCCGTGAGCTTTCTGCGGAATGCACGGTGATGCAAGGTCCAGCACCGCACAGACTTGCGTGTTTAGGGTTCCAAGGCCCGTTCTTCACCCCACTCAGAACCCCACCCTTTGCCCGATCTTCCCCTTTTCTCCCGCTGCTCAAGAAGGGAAAAAATACCCTTAGACACTTTCCACAATTTGGCAAGTGTACAAAGAGCAACAGTCCAGCTCTCTGCCGTCCATCAATAATGTTTCTCTTTAATGAGTCCCGGCCTCAGTCATGCACAGACACCCGCTGAGCCCGCTCAGAAGAACTTCCATGTCCCGAAAGAGCAAAAGAAATCTCCGACTCTTCTCGGCAGCACTAGCCATCTCAAGATGCTCCCAGGCACCAATTCATGCTGTACCATCCGTCAGTCTCCAGCTAGTGCTCGCGATAAGGTAGGCCGCCTGTAGCGAACTGGCTCCAAATGCGCAATAGCACGCAACGGCTTCTTTCCCTGGCCCCAGAAGTGGCGCTGGCAGGTGTCCCGAGACACCTGCCATTTTATTAATGGCTTTCCCGTGGCGATTTCAAGCTTTTTCCAATTCCCTCTTTCAAGACACCAGCGCTGTGCTATCAACAGCACTCCCGTCCTCGGTGAAACGAGAATCGAGACAGGATATCTACGAGTAAGCTCTGCTCTGAAGTCTCAGGTTAGGAGCTGCGGCTATTTTAATTCTGTTTGGAGATAAAGGTGGCGTCACGATTGTGGGAAAAGCAAGAGACGTTTAGCGACACGGGCAAGGCTTTTGGCGCAGAGTTGTGGCCATCAGCACTTTGGAAGGAGCCGTTGCAAGATTGCGACCAATCGATCAGATCTGCTTCAATGATCTAGAACTTCCTCGACATGGTCTTTCCTTTTTTGAAGTCTCAATCCCAGATCCGCTCAGGTGGGTTGACCGTTTTTAACTTCACGGATGGATCAATTTTTAGTATATCATTCTCTCCTAATACTGTTTCGATTCCGGGAAAATGGTGAACTTTATTATTCCATCTTCAGGCTGCTTCGTATTCGTTAGGATCGGAAGATGACATCCTGTTCTCCTATTCTCCTATCTTGGTCTCCCAGCATCATCCCGCAGAGGACGTGTATGTATTAGCGTGCGACGGCTTCGCTCGCAAGCCGCAAGCCACAACGTTCAGGAACCACGGCTAAGATTCTACTCCGCGGGCCGGTCTGTTACACGCGGCCGCTCGTTCTATTCCCCACATAACTTTGTCCATTCGGGATCTGGGATATACAGTACTGAAAACCTCCTGGCTTCCTCCTACCAGAGCATGAGCTGGAACCCCGTTCGGGGACTCAAATATTGGATTCGTACTTAGCACCGGGAGGATTTGCACGTGTAGTGAGTAACCTTTCACGGTCCTTCAGCCAGTCCTCTTTCATCGGCGATACAAGCAGCTCGGAGGACTCAAATGGATAAACATTGACATTTCACGACTCCTTCAGTCGCGAACAACGGTTTCTTATTTTGGCGTGTCTTGTTTCAGTTCGGGCGTTTTGTTCTATTGGGTGCACAAGCAATACGAACAGAGCAATACAGAGGATTCGAAAATATAGTACAGTAAGTAGCTCATCACAAATCTTTCAACAGCGACGGGGATTCCAATTTTTCGTTTTGAACCCACGGCAACACAACGTATTACTCTCGTGAAGCAATCTCAGCGCAGTAGATGGTCTCAAAATATGCTGCCTCGGGACGATTTGGTATGATTAAATCGTGTGCGACCCAACCCCTATTCAAGCAAGACCTCAGGTATTCCCCTCTGGAAAATACCCGCGGTTGCAATCATTGCCACAACGACAGTCATTTGAACTACCCTATGCCCAGAGAGTGGTATGATCTCCGAATTCTTTGCAACCTAGAAAACCGCACGACTTGGCAACCAAAAATTCGAGATTTCAAGACATAATGTAATATTCATCTATATTTTTAGCTTAAGCCAAGCTGGGATATCATGCAAGGAACCCAGCCTCCCAAGCACCAAATGTTCAGAACCTATACCCAAAGAACCATTAAGACGTCACTCACCTATACCTTCTGCTTCACAATCAACTCTCTCACCTCGGGTAGCCCCTCCCACCCCCTCCCCGCACCACCAAACGCTACGCTCTTCTCGATAATCTCCCTCCATCTCAAGCCCGGAGCCAGTTTGCCAGTAATTGTGTTCGGTCGCCTTACATCTGCATTCGTGGGAACAGGGAGCGCGCGACCGAGAATCGCTTCCATCGCTTGCATGGCAAAGCCTACTGCTTTCTTTGCATTTGACGGCACGCCCGTCGACTCGAACGTGCCAAATGTGGCTCCAGGAAACTCATTTTGGAGGTCTGCGATGAGTTGCATGTTCGACATGCCGCGACCGTCAACGATGATATCTGCGTTGTTTATCGCCTCTCGACCAGGCCCGAAGACGAGCATCTGCTGAGCAATGCTTGCGGATGTGAAGCGTGTGAGGGTCGCGATGGTGTCGGCAGGGGTGCAGCCTCGATATGCACACATTTCCACAATCCGGTGAGCCATTGCATCGCCGAAAATCTCTCTAGCTGTCGTTTTGGGCGGTCTTGTCTTCAAGTACTCGTCGTTTGCCAATAGTTCTTCTACCACTGGATGGCATATTTGGCCGTATAGCAATGATGAGGCTTGATCCGTCGTTGGATCGAGTCCAAATTGCCGAAAGGCTGAGTCGATCATGCAGGTCCCTGGCCCGGTATCCCAATCGTACATGGCATCAATTCCCCCTCTGTTATCCGGTGGGATGAAGCAAACTGTTGTGATTCCTCCGATTGTTATGCAGATCTGGAGCCGAGTAGGATGATGCAGTAGTAAGCCAACGAGATATGCGAACAATGGTGCTCCCTGTCTCCCAACGGCTTGCTCTGCAGTTCGATAATCCGAGACTGTGGTGACGCCTGTCTTGGCGGAGATAACTGCCCCCTCTCCCAAGCACATGTTTGATCGATGTTGCCCATGTGGAGGAAAGCCAGTCAGCGTTATTAATTGTCCACCTGAGCCAATCATGTCGATATCGTCCAGTGCGATTCCGTGCTTGTGTGTGAAGATGTGTATAGCATTTGCAAAGGTGTGTCCCATCTCGGCGTCCATCTGGGACAGCATACTCGGTGGAGCAGCATCTTCTCTTAACATGGCTAGGATATCGCTTCGGATCTTAGAAGGCATGACAACGGAATCGTACTTGAAGATGTTAGCAAAGCCAAAGAGCAAGAGACAGAGGAAAGTACCTGGACAATCTCAAGGCAGAGCGGTGCCTCGGGCGAGCCTTGCGTGAATCGACATAATGCGAAGTCGATATCGTCCATGGCGGTACCAGAGGTCAACCCAAGAATCAGCAGGTCCAGACCTGGGTTATTCTGCTCCGCAGAAGGAGACGGTGAGCTCGAGGTGTCGGAGCCGCCATTGACCTTCGATTGCAACGCCTCGAGGTATTTGTGTCCAACTGAAGTCCGTACTCGCCCTTTCGGCGCCGGAATCAGCCCCTTCATGACAGTGACCATCGCAATCTGCCCTTGAGGTTGTACGGAGTGAGGAGTTGTTCATTCGATGTTTCCTCGATCAAGCCCGGGTTGATCTCATGATCTCTAGCCTTTTGACATACCTCTCGATGGTGTTGATTCCCATACTTGTGTCGTTTGACCGCCTAGTGCCAGACTTGTAGAGATCTGCGCCCCTTGTACTATCATCTAGCTATAAAAAGAGGTTAGTGGGCTATGAAAGGATTAATTAGTCAATAGCAAACGGTGAGAGATGGCGTGAGCAGATTGTTTAGTCCAAAATAGCATGTATTGGCAGTTGTTGGTAAGGGTGGGGGAAGTTTTGACCGCAGCATAAAGTTGCTCAAAGTAGTCAAATTCTCCCTGCAGTAGCTTCTTCTGACCAAGTCATATGCAAAAACTCCCTGTTTTCGATTGAATCACTCAAACGTCACCTACTTTGGCGCGCCTCGCACAGACAAAACTTAAGCGAGAACGAGGAATACCAAAGTTTCTTTGCTTTTAACTATTAAATTTATTATAATACTCCTTTCGAACGCTCAGTTTAATAGACATCTAAGATATCTAAAATAAGGCCTTTCTAAATATCTACTTTTTATTAAGAAGTACGTAGTTTTAGTAAAAGCCAATTTGACGTCTCAAAAATAGCGAGAGTCAAAATTGGCCGAAAGCAGGGTGTTTTTGCATATGACCGCAGCGGCCGACAGGGACTTTACCTGCAAATTTTTGCTACCAAGTCCACGGCAAGGTGCATTTTTTCGTGATCACAAGGCTTGATTGAGCACTTTACCCGGTTTCTTATTTGAGTTGTGTCTGGCTCTTGAGCCTTTTGGATGTGTTCTTGGGACTTCAAGCGCAGAATCTGTCCTGGCGATTTGAAGTCAAGCCCTACCCCTGCTTCCGACTCTTTGCACCAGCAGCGCCCATTGTGCAAACGAGATGGCATCATATCAGGCCTTGCTGACACAGCTTCGAAGAGCATCTTGCGGGTCCTGAGTTGGGCGGGAATACATGACGGGAGCCCCAGAACGGAGTTCCCTTCCAGAGCCCTAAATTCCGCTCGACGCAATCGACCTTTATTGGGAAGCCATGCAACCGGTTTCCCTATCTTTTCCCCAAACCACGAGAAACGAAATCTTCTTCGGTCCCAGGAGAGAGGGTCGTAGATCGATGGGAGAGCTTCCGCAGGGATCTAATCAGATCTTATCGAGATCGATCAAGGATTGAAACCCCCTGATTATCAGATATACATCAACCACTCTCCTTGGCGTTTTCTTGCTGAGCAAATCCGAGGCCTAGAAGTCTCTTTTCAATGTGCTCATTGCCTTTGTTGATAACTTGATTCGTGGGTCACATCTGGTTGGAACCCAAATCAAGTCTCGCTTGCCCTGTTTGACAAGTTTCAAGCCCTATGGATATTTCATCCTTGTACTTCGTATTCGGGGTAGTAGTTCCAAGACACAGAAGACCTACTTTACCTCAAGAGGTAGTATTTCAGCAAATTCCAAGAGTTCTATTGGCTAGATCCCCCTGTTAGCGCAGAATCTTCCGGAAAATGTTTTGGAACTGTTACGCTGAGGGGGAAGTATGAGACGACGGCCGCCAAGAATCAAACGCGATCCAAACTTTTTGGATGAGCCCTGGCAACTTTATTTAAGCAATTCCCGAACTGCTCGTCTCGTTGCCCCTGATGACAGCCTTCGGCCGACCCTGGGGGCGAGAGGCTGGGGCCAGCCCAAACTGTCAGTTCAGTCAAAGGCATGCATAACTGATGCAAGGCATCAAGCCACGTTCAAGGAGAGCGGGTACCGCGCGTCGTCATTTCCTGTCCATGGTGGTATCAGACTTGGGATGACATCCAAGAAACGTTACACTGGACGTCTTTGACAATATCCACCTGTGTCTGCTGCAAATTCATCACCATACAGGGAGCGGTTGAAGTGGGCTTCTCTTACCCGCCCCAAGAACTCCAAGAGAAGTGTTTCCGGTGCGCTACCAAGAGGATTGAGCTCTCCTAGATTCGGGAATGTGATAGTTGGTCCGTTGTTCAGATCTTGTCGATCCCAATTTTTGTCTTGACAGAGCACTCAATTCGTTTCATGTAATGTCACTCTCTTCTCCTCGGCCTTTCATACCAATGGCAGTATACCCTGAATGACATCATGGACCTTCGTTGCAGTTTATGCATAAATGTTGCTCGAGCCCTGGCGAGACTCGTCCCAAGCTTCGGTGGGGACTCAGGATGGTCGTTCTGTTTCAACGAGTGTTAGGATACTATTATCCTCCAAGAGTCAGAATTCTGGTACGACATCGTCAATCTCATCGATGTGGAGATCGACAAGGCCAGCCAGCATTGGGTTCAAGAATCAAAATTGTGAAGAAGTGTTGGGTACCTTCAACTACCTGCTCGGCTACCAGGTGTCTCGGCCAAGGGGATGAATTAGCGACATGAAATAATTTAAAATGGAAGGTCAGAATACCAGCCCCGGTTCGTGTGAATTTCGGAGATTCTGGAATAGGCTCTTGCCAATTTCTCCAACATTTCAAGGATTTTATTGAGCGGTCACGGCACGGGAATAGATCGAAGGCGGACAAATACTGGCATATACATCGGGAGATGGAAGTGAAGCTCTATGACATCTCGATGGCTTGAGGACACTCCCTGATTCATTTCTTGCACTGTCTCAACTCAATGGGGAAAACCCAGTGCCGAAGGAAGCAGCAAGATGAAGACCGAAAAATAAAAGGAATCGCCAAAATCAGAAAACCTAGACTATCCACTCAATCCGTGTCCCGAGTTTCCTCATCCCGCTTGCCCCTCCTAGCTCCGGTGGCGGCTAACGATCAGCGTTGCGCCATGTACTCTACAGCCCTAACGTAGCGTATCTGCGGTGTGACACCTCCGGCTCTACTCATAATCCAATGTAAATGCTTGATTCCTCCCGAGAATGTGCTTTCAAATTCTCCAGTAGGTGTACGGAAATGAGGAAGGTCCAAACCCCAGTTTTTATGCGAATCCCCATCAATATCAAGTATCTCGAACATAATCTCGCTCTCCTCTGAGACTCGAGGTTCTTCAGCTGTCCCCCAGCGTATCCTTTGCGGAAGTCCTTCAAGAATAATAAACACCAGCTCTAGATTCGTATAGTTCTTGAAACTTCCAATGAACTCGTCGAAGTCGAAGCGCCAGTGTGATATTGCAATACTTCTGATTTTGCCGAGGACTTGGCTTGCATGTGCGGCTTCTTGCAGGCCCAGAGGAGAGATATTTGCCGCATACCTCGAATCGAGGACCAACATGTCAATTTCGGGATTGAAGACGAGGCCGTGCGTTGATTGTTTCCTTGCTCTTGTTTAGAAACTCGGGCGGTGGTGGACCAAGGAGGGCGGTCATTATTGCAAGATAGTGGGCGTCATTTTGCTCTTCGGATTCGTGGTCGTAGATTTAGAAGAGGCTTTCGCCCTCGAGAAGGTCCTAGGCCTATTGCGGAGTTAAGTTCAATGAAAAGTACCATGAGGAAGTAAGAGGGAAGATACTATACCAAGAGCCCTATACTCCACATATCCATAGCATTTCCCTACTTCATATTTAGAATAACCTCGGGTACTCGATACTACACCGGTATAGTATTCCCTATGTGCTTGTAACGGGTCGAGACCCGATTGATATGCTTGGCTAGAGAGCCTTCGCACAGGTCACATGACCTCGGACATGTCCGTGGTCATGTGACATACCCCCTTTAGTTAATAGAGTAACCTAAGCGTCACTTAGGGAGCTTAGATACCTTAAGGAACACGGTTCCTGTCCTCGCTTCCTTTTTCTCTTCTCTTTTCTCCTTAGAGAATTCTATTTAGTTAATTAAACTACTAGTCTTCTTTATATAAAGGCTTAGCCTATAATATTAGAATTCTCTCTCTCTTATCTTTATTAACTAGAGATTATATATATACGAAGCTAGAAGTAAGGAGAAGCCTAAACCTATATATAGACGACGAAGCTTAGAGTAGACGAAGCTAGAAGTAGACCTTAGTTAAAACTACTTATAAAGCTAATATATTAATAAGATTTTAGAGTATATAAAAGCTAGAAGTAAAGAGAGCCTAAACCTATATATAGACAACGAAGCTTAAAGTAAACGAAGCTAGAAGTAGACCTTAGTCGAAATCACCTATAAAGCTAATATATTTAGTAAGACTTTAGAGTATACGAAAGCTAGTAATAGAGAGTACCTGAAACTATATATAGAAGCTAGAGTACTAATATACTAGTCGATATTAGAGGTCGTGAGTTCTTCGTAAGCTAGGCTTAAGAAGAGAAACCTACTAGACCCCTCTATTATATAAAGATATAAGAGTAGAACTCCTAGTAATTAATTAGATAAATAAATAACTATATAAAGCTAAGATAGTAGATAAGGCGCCTTAATAACTATAAGAAGCCTTTATAGTATAGTCCTAATAACTAGTAGAGCTAGTAGTATAATAAGTAAACTTAATAGTGAACCTAGCTATATAAATTAATTTAATTAACGAATATATAATAACCCTAAACCCCTCTTAAATATAGATACCCCCTCTAGTCTATATACCTTAACTCTATATATATCCTTAGCCCCTTACTATAAAACGACTAAAGGCTTACTTCCCGAACCCTAATAAGTTTAATAGGGATAACTTAGCCTATTACCCCTATATGAGGTAATTATTAGTAAGTAATAAGGTAATAATAGAATTAGAATTATAGTATTAAAAATCACTAGTATTAAATTTAGTATAGAACTAATCTCTATTCCTCTTTAGAGGTCTAGGGTAAGCCCCTATAAATAAGAGCCTAGAATAATATATATATAATCTAGTAATTAATAAGTACTAGCTAGCTTACTAATTAGTAGTCTTCCTATAATATAATAGGATTATTAATCCTCCTAATTACTAACTATATTACCTAAAAGCTAAGGTATATTATATAAGCTAATATCACGTATAACCCGCTATATATTATAGTATACTCTCCTCTAAGGATCTTAGACTCTAAGATCTTATTAATATATCTAAGTAAAAAACATATTCGACTCTATTAAAGTAAACTTCTAGTATCTTAAGAAGTAGTTTTATTATATAGGCCTAATTTAGAAGATATCTAATTAGGTAAGAGTTACGGCTATAATTATAGCTTAGAGGTAAGGGCTAAGTAATAATCGTGATTTCGTTTATAGGGATATATACTCTAATTAGCTTATTTAGAATACTAAGGTACTACCTTATAAGATTAATATTACTTATTAGATATAGGTCTAAAATACTTTAAATAGCTTTAAATTAAATATTAGTTAAGATATTCATATAGAAAAACTTATAAAATATTCTAGGTTCTTTAAGGTTATTCTTAAATTCCTAGGAAAGTAAAGTAACTAGTTATATTAATTCTAATTAGGATTAGTATGAAATCTTTAGTAATTAATCTAGGTAGTTCTCTACTTCTATTTAAGGACCTCTTTATAATATAAAAAGCTTTCCTCTTTTAACTATAACTATAATTATAATTATATCTTCTTATATTTATCCTTATTTCTAACTTCTTCTTTTACTCTTCTTTAAGTCTTTATTAATTATTTTTAATTAATTCTATAATATCTTATATTATTACTATTACTTATAATAAGTATAAAGGTAACCTTATAGCCTCTTTTCCTCTTATTAATTAATACTTGAAATATTTCAAGTATTTACTTATTAATCCTAACTTCTTATATACTATAGTACCTAGTAAGAAGAATTATAATTAATATAATAAGAGTTTAGAGTCTTATAAACTAGTGAGTTCTTCCCTTAAATCTAAGCTAAAGCTAATATAATTTAAAGATTCTCTATAACTTTTCGGAGACTTACTAAGCTTAAGAAGATACTATAATAATCTTTAAAGCTTAACTTAAAGTAAACCCTTATAATCGCGCTATATATAATAATTATCTTATTAATTAGATCTTTAATAACTAGATATAAATTAATAAGCTCACGAATTCTATTTATTACCTAGTAAAACTTAAGGATAAAGCGACTTAAGCTTATATTTTAGTTATAAGTACTCTATAATATAATTAGAAAGGTACTTAGTTAACTCTTAGAAGAAATATAAGAATATCTACCTCTAGGGTATTAACCTTATTACTAAAATCTCTAATAAGATTAAGTAATAATCTATAATAAGTACTTTAAGTACTAAGAATATAATAATTAGTATTATTTATAAGTTAACTATAGAGATCTAGGCCTTTTATAAGGTCTATATAGTAGTTATAAGTCCCTTAGTTCCTCTTAACTTCTATAATAGTGAGATTAATATAATAGTTAAGGCTTAAGGTTTAAAGAATCTCATATATTAAAAATACTAAATTAAGGGGTAAAGAAGAGAGGAGTCCCTTAACCTTTAAGAGAGTATTACTAAGATCCCTAGCTTAGTCCCGTATTTCGCCTCTAGCTCCTAATACCTAGCCCCTAGTAGATTATATAAAGGTACTAGTTATTATATTACTCCCCTTATAAGAAAATTCTAAATACTATTATTTAGGGTATAATTTTATATAAAGAATAAAAGAAAAAGGAAAAAATCGCATCTAATTACCTTATTTTACTCTCTCTTAGTAATTACTTATAATTAAATTATAGTCTTAATTCCGCTAGCTTAACTTAGCTTTTTATATATTCTAGCTAATCCTCTTTATTTATTACTCGAATTATACTAATACTAGTATTTGAATACACTTTTATAGATTATTACATACTATATTATATATACGGCTTATCTTATAGACTAGACCTAATTAGGTATAGTAGAGGTTCGAGAGTATAGTTTAGTAGCTTAACCTCCTAAACTAAACTCTTTAACTTCTATAATATACTACTTTACTAATAATAAATACAACGAGTATTCTATAACTATATGTAATAGTACTTAGTATTTCTAGTAAACTAATACTAATTAGTTAGTACTTATAGATTAGAGGTATTTAGATTTGCCCTAAAAGTATTTAGTAGCCTAAAGTAAATCTAGTTACTTATATTAAAGGGAAAACTACTTATTAACTCCTATAAAAGTATTTAGTAGCCTAGGGAGTAGATAATTGATTTTTACTAGGGGAAACCTCTTATTAACTCCTATGAAAGTATTTAGTAGCTTAGGGAAATAATAATTAATTTTTATTATTAGAAATAGCTATTTACTTAGCTATTCTTAGTTAGTAGAGATTACTCTTTTACCTCTTTTACCTTAACCTTAATCACTTTTCGATACCTAAAGCGATACCCTTAAGATAACTCTTTTATAAGGCTAAACCTCCTTATAAACTACTAGAGTAACCTTTATTTAATTATTCCTTTATAAGGCCAAATATTCTTTATAACTTACTAGAATAATAACCTATCTACCTATAATAATCCCCTATACTAGGAACTAGTCGAGAATACCTTAATTACGAACCTATAAACCTCTAATACTTCCCCTTTAACCTTTAAACCTTAGAACCTTAGAACCTCCTATAAAACTACCTCTATAGTACTAAGACTACGAATTTAGAAATGATCTATTCTACTTATATATTACTATAATACTAAAGAACCTCTAGAATATATATATATACCCGAAAAACACCTTAATTCCGACCTTAAACCTCTCGAAACCTCGATTTTCTTACGTTTTTCCTACGATTTTCCTCTGATTTTTATACTAAATTACTTCGATTTCTTATATATATACTTCTCTATTATAGACATATATCTACTACGAAGTAATACCTTTAATACTAAACCTTCGAATCGAATCTACCTCTTTTATAGTCACTTTTAGCTCTTTAGCTCTTTCCTACTTCGAATTAAATATATATATATATACTAAGAAAATAGAGATAGAGGAATAAAAGACGAGAATTAAAAGGTAATAAGATAGAATTAATATAATTATAGTACTAAAGGAGGACCTTAACGACTATATTAATACTAAAATATAGTAATATACTTTATATAAATAATCTAATAGAAATCTATAGGAGCTATTCTAGGAGGACTTTATAACCTTTAATACTATAACCTAGAATAAAGTCGACTAAACTATCGTTTATACCCTATGAGTTTCCTATAATATAGGAGTATTTATATTAAATAAAATAGTAAATAACTTATAATTATATAGTCCTTAATTAATATTATATAAGAGGATATATAAAGTAAATAAGAGATTATAGATATTACTAAAAAAGGCGGAACTTAGATAGATCTTATATAGGGACCTATTACTTTAGTCTATATTATACTTAAAGGTATTAAGAATACTCTATTATTAAACTAGTTAAACTAGTATATACTTCTCTTAATACCTTCCCCTTAGGGACTCCTATATTACCTCTATTACCTTAATTACCTAAATTACTACTAGAACTATTTATATAAGTACTAGAACTATACTAAAATACCCCTTTACTAATTAATAGAGCGAAGCTAATTAGAGAGATTACTAGAATCTATATAGACGAATAGAAGTAAGATAATAGGAATAATAGCTTTAATTAGAAACTACTATTTTTTACGATATCTATGAATATATAGAGCTTCCGAAGGAGGTTATTATAAAGGCTTTCTTTACTATACTTAAGGGACTAGTACTAGACTACTTCTATAATAACTATATATCTAAGGACTCGTTTAATTATATTATTATATATCTCTATAGCTTCTTTAAAAGCCCTAGATATTAATAACGAAATCTAGATTAATAGAATATAATTATATAGTCTTTAATATTAAGAAATACACGGGAAAATAAACTTTTGAGATCATTTAGTTAATAATTAACGAATTATATAAACTATAATATAGCCTTATACTTACCCTAAAGATAATAGAGTTTCTTTATAATAAAATTATTACTACTTATTAAGACTCCGAAGTATATAAATACACTATTTTAGACTCTCTATAACCCTTAGTGAACTTCTCTATAAGCTATAGTCCTTAATTATAGCCTTTAAGAACTTAATTCAAATAATATAAATACCTTCTTTATTAATTAATAATATTACTCAAATAATTACTTAGATAACTATTAGTTCAGAAATCGTTAATACTATACTAACTATATGAACTCTTATAAACCCGTAATATAGACCCCTTAAAGTCGTGCTTTATATATAAGAAACTAGACTATTAATCCTAGAAATATACGATAAGGAGCGATAAGACAAGAAAGCTCGATTTAGAGCTAGAAACCTCTATAGGTTTAGAGCTCTAGACTCCCTAGACTTTAAGAGGAAGTTTATAAGGGTATATTTATATTATATAGCTTTAATTAAAGGGAAAGGAGAGATAAATAAGGTAATAGGAGTAGAGAGGACGAATTAAGTAATACTTTTAATACTCTACTAGTAAATATAGAAGACCCTAAGGAATAAGATTCCTATTTACTTAGTTAAAACCCTCTTTACTACTCCTTGATTTATAACCTCCTAAGCTATTAAATATAGCTAGTAACCTTATAAATAACCTCATACACCGCTCTTATACTTACTTATTAATAGGAGAGAACAATATCACGGAATCTAGTAAATCACTTATAGAGGACACTTAAACCTTTATAATAAGAGGTATATCTAGGTATAATACTAACTGCTTTTACGGAATTATAATAGATACTAGAGCTACTAAATACTTAACTACTAGTCTCGATTAATTCTAAGCTTTATAATAGATAAATAATAGTATCGAGCTTAATAGATCTACTAAAGAGAGTATTAAAGTTAAGTTCAGGATTAGTATATCGTCTTCCTTAGATCTATAATTATAGACACACTAATTAGGCTTATACGATTCTATATTATACCCTAAAGACTCTATTTTTACTAAGCTTAGTAGATATAGATGAATAAAGGTCTATTTTAATAACCTCTAGAATTAACTAATTATATTTACTAAGAAGTAAATACTAGTAATATAATAATTTAGCTATTCTTTCCTCTTATAGGATACTTACTTAAGACCTTTATATTAGAATCCTTTACCTCTAATCCTTATTTCCTTATAGAACTGAATTATAATAATTATATTATTGATTTAGTTATTTATTAATCGAGAAACTATGAAATATCCTAGAATAAGTAGCTATAAAGTAATAAATAAGCCCTCGAATACCTTACGAGATACTATAAGTAGTACTAATTAAATAGGAAATCACTTAGCTAATTCAAGTTTAACTTAAAGGATAATATTAGCTTTAATTTCTCTATTATTATTAATATTTTCTATATATTAGAAGCTTATACTATATATTATTAAAAGGAATATAGTATTAAGTAGAAATAACTATAGAGCCTTAGTACTTAATATATATAAGATACCCTAAAATAGTACTAGATTAATACTTATTTAGGACCTCTAATTAGATTACTATAGATACTAGGAAGTAGTTTACTAGTAAAGAGTTCGTATAACTTATGAATTCATAGGGACTAAGATTAAAATTATCTCTATAGAAGCTTATTATTTAGTCGAATTATTGAATAGTACTATAATATAGTTTAATGAGCTTATAAGATTATTATCGCCGAAATTAATAGAATTAATAAGGATATAGTACTATAGATAGCCTTTAAAGCAATTAATAATACTATAGACTAGATAGAATTATTCCTATACTCCTAGTTTATAGTACTTTACCTTAAATAAGTGAATATAATCTTTATCCCTTTAGTTATATAGTAATTAAATACCCTAAGAAAAGTAATAGAGGAAATAAAGAGATATGAGCTAGTTACGAAGTATAAGAGCCCTAAATATATATAATAGACCCTCTATAACTAATATATATAAACTTCTATTAAATTCAGAAGTCTTAGTATAGCGAAGGGAATACTATTAACTAGGGTAATAAAAGGCTATATAAGCTAGTATCTATAGAGGGTAAGTCGTATATACTAGCTTTACTATAAGGTAATACCTCCTTTACTTAACCTCTATAAAGCTATTCCTATAAGGAGATAAAAGCCTTAATCTCGATAATTCTAGCCTAATTCCGAATATAACTATAGTAATAACTAAGGTGAAGTAAGTATAATTCCCTCTATTATTCCTCTGAAATATGAGAGGAATAACTTATAAAATATTACTTAAAGTTATAGTATTCCTATAAGATAAGGAATTAAAGTAAAGGGATAAGAGATATATACTTAATAAATAATACTTAGTATAAGGACTCCTATTAACTAAAATCGAAGGACTCCTAGAAAAGGGTCTTTAGGTTACCTTATATTTAGAGGTACTAGAGGGAGTATATATCTTTAACTCTAGGTTTATTAATGAGATTAAGAACGAGGGTACTAATAAAGAGCTTATAAATCGAGACTTATTATTTAAGTATATAATAATTAAGAGAAGTATACTATATTAACTTAATTACTAATTATTTAATATATTAGCTAGAGAATTATCCTTAGTATTACTACTATAATAACTAAAACTATAAGGCTTTACTTATGAGATATCTCATAGGTATATATTTAATTAATAACTCTCCTAAATCGCGATTTTTATATAAAACTACTACGAGACTTACTAAATACCTTTACTTATAAGATATTTAGTCCTAAAGGTCTAAAACTATTATATATATACTAGAAGCCGGAAACTACTAGTTTAAGACTTATTACTCTACTATATTAATAAGCTTATTATAGAATAATTAACTTATAACTTATACTCTTATATAGTAAGTAACTATTTAATATAATAAGCTTATAAACTAATAATACTCTAATTATTAGTAATAACGATTTCCTAGAAATAGAGTAATTAAAGCTTAAGGAAGCTTAATTCTTAGCTAAGGAGTAGAAATAGCTTACCTTTAACTATAATCTAAAGTTTAATAAGGTATTATATAAACCGAAACTACTAAAACCTCTAAAAATACTATAAATATAGAAACTAAGATTCTGGAATTACCTTATATAAGAGTACTAATATAGTAACCTTAAGACTATATTAACTAAGAACTCTACTATAAGAGTAATAAAAGTACTATATATACGAACCTTATAATTAAGGAATAATATATAGTTTAATGAGCCTAGGGAACTTATATTATATTAGTCTATTAACTTAAAGCGTCCTATAACCTCATAATAGTACTTAAGTTATTAAACTTATAGAAAATAATATTAGTTCACTTAATAACGCCTCTAGTAATAAGTTAAGAATACTACTAGTAGACTATAATTCGTGAAGCTAGATAAGGAGACCCTTTACTTAATTATATTAACTAATTCGTCCTTTATAAATAATAGAGATTTATCCTTATAAATAAGCTATATTCTAGCCTTAGCTAATACTACTTAGAATACGAATATTATTCACTAGTCGTCTATGAAGTATAAGAGAGTTACCCGAAGCGTACTAGCCTCTAAGCTATATAATAATATATA
>JAJTUR010000183.1:0-83693 GCA_021399475.1 Hyaloscypha finlandica
TCTCTTATTATATGGACGCCCCTTATATCGTCCTTATAGGTTCCCATTTCATACTATCGGCCGCTTGGGCGCTGTGTCTTGGCGGGGAAGCTAGTCTCTACTCCCTCCTCTCTCTCGTATATATTACTTCTAAGTTCTAGCTCACTATATAGAGCTATGAGTAGTAGTTAGCGTATAACGCTAGTATCGGGACCACAAGGAGGGTCCTTTGAATATCGATAGAAAGGCCACGTAATAGAAAGGCCTTCTTTATAGTATCGTCCTAGGAGAGACCTCCTATTTCGAGAAGCGTGCGTTCAAAGCGCGCTAGGTATCTTATAAAGGAGCTTATACCTTACTAGAGGGTATCGAGCTTCCGTATAGCTCATCCCACTAACTCTAGGTCATCGTATACGTTCCGGAGTTACTAGATAAGCTTATCTAGGGTATCTCTATCCAAGGTAGACTTCTTCTTAACCAGAGCAGAGACCTATAGTGTCACCTGACCGAGGGCAGTGCTACTAAGTCTACTATGAATATACTAGAATCTTACATCGCCCTGTTCGTCGCCCATATCGACTAAAAGCTTTGCCCACACCTGAGCTAGCTATGGTTTGAATTCTGACCGCTTACCTTTATATACTAGAGGGTCAGGTAATCGCTTACGTTACTAGTTCATTCGTAGTATACTAAGTAAGTTATCAGCGGTAAACTAGGCTCTATCTCTTTAGTTCTAGTTCTTTGACTACTAACTATCCGGGCTCTATACCGGCTCTCTCTAGTCGTCGTCCATTCGCTGGTCCACCGGATTCTATACTAGTAAGGACGAGGCTATCTATTAAGCTACGCCGTACGTAAGCTCTCTCGTACGAAGCTCAATAGCTTCGAGTCGGTTCACGAGATACTCAGCCCACACTAGTATCTCTATTACTAGGGTCATCGATCCCAGGCTCGCGGGGAGCTCATCATATACGGACAGGAGTCGTACGGTAAGGCTAAGTCAATAGCTCATCTCGATAAGCGATAGGGGGAGATTATTCTAATGTCACGGGTCGGTAGTAATATACTCAATCAAATGGTTTCCCTAAATATAAGAAGAATAATCTAAGGAGAGAAACTGAGTCTAGGCTCTATACGATAATTTGTGTTCCGTACAGAGCCGTTGGCAAGATAACGTAGGTGCCTAGGGCTCTCAGGCACCTAGTCTCTCCACGGGTCTCAACCCGTTATAGTAGAGGTAGTAGTAGGAATACTAGTAGGTTTACTAGTAGGAATAATAGTATACTTATATTTATTACTCCTAGGGCATTCGTAGGTACTATACCTATATGATCTAGTAGAGGTATAGGATACTATAGTAGTAGAGGCGGTAGAGGAGGAATTAGAGGAGTAACTAGAGGAGGAGGAGGGGGAATTATAGGAGGTAGTAAAGGGGGTATAGTAGGTCGAAGTCATAGGCGCTTATTCTCCGTAGGAGTAATAAATACTAATCGAATTAGTCCTTTTATAAGGTCTACTTCTACCTCAAGTATATCCTCTTATATCTATATAAATAGTTCCTTCTCTCTTATAATAGCTAATAAGGTATAAGCTATTATAGTAGTACCCTTATTCTATTATACATATACTCTACTATATTAAAGGACTTTATATAGACATTAGAGTTCTACGAAATCGAGTCTATTAAAGTCGGCTCGGGAGGTGAAGTCCTTAAAGTTATATCTAAATAGCTCCTATAAGTTATTATTAACTATCTTATAGAGGTAATAGAGATATAGCTTAGTATTCACGAATTCAGTCAAGTCTTCGTCTATAACCTTAGATATAGTGATTCCGGGTCTCTATTTCCGTACTAGCTCTCTATAGTTATCTCGGCTAGTATTAGATATAGAGGAGAGAGCGGGATTCGATTCAATAGATCTAGAGAGGATATCGTCTATATACTAGTAGTATTTCCCTAGGCTCGTGCCTAGTCCGAAGTATAGTAATTCGTAAAAAGGTAATTCGTAAAGAAAGTAGTTCAGGTGGTTCGTAAAAGTGGTTATGAGAAGTAGTTATTAGAAAATTAAGAAATTTAGGGAGCGAAATATCTCGATTTCCAGAAAAGAGGTTCTGAAAATCAGAGTTTCTAGGAGTTTAGGTAGTCGTAAAAAGACGTAAAGAAGGTCGTGAAAATAGTTAAATAGCTAACTATTCGTTAATTAGTAAGAAATAGTGTCCTTTCTCCCTATAGAACCGAATTATAAGTAAAGTAGTTAATAGTATTTCCCCTCTTTGACTTAAATAATAACTTTGCCCCTAAGGAACTGAATCTTGAGTAAGTATAGCTTAATCCTTCCTGATCTATAGGTACTAATTAATTAGTGTTAGTTCACTAGTAACGCGTAGCAACGTCACGTAGGCGTGGAATACTAATTATATAGGTTAGTGAAGTTGTTGTATTCTAGTAAGTAGGGATTAAAGTATTAAGGTATTAATATATGATCCCTAAATACGCTAAGACTAATTAGTGCTAGTGTCTAGCATGTCCCGTTTCCTGTATATCCCATGTCTCATGTCCTATATATAGGAAACCAGGTCATATAACGTAGATCACATGACCTCCGGGAAACCGGTTGTACTAACATTTAGTAATACTATAGTCTTAAAGTATAGGTTATAAAACCAAAAATTAGTCTTCTCCTAAATAACCTAGTATTATACAAAGAGCTAGAAGGGCCTTTACGTGATTCTTATCTTATTATTTAATAAAATATGTAATAATACCTAAAAGGAGGTATCTTTATAAAGAAGTCTAGATATTAAGAGTAATATAAATACTCGAAATTATAAACTAGAGTTTTTATTATATAATATCCTTTAAGCTAACCTAGTACTCCCTAAGCTTTTTTCTTATATAAGAGTAAGATATAGTAAGAAAGAGCTAAGATTCTAGATTAAGTACTTAATAAAGAGTATAAAATTCAAGTTATTTAATTATTCGAAAAGGTAGATTATAGATAATAATTAATGAAATTAAAGCCTCGTAAATAACTACCTAATTAAGGTATTATTAAAAGACACACGTATTAATTTCGGTTATTTAACTAAATAACTCTACTTTTAAGTAAAGCTATTATAGCTATTTAAGTACTTTTAACTAAAGTAGACTAATTCCTACTTCTTCCTTAATAATAATATTATATATTAACTTAATATAACTCAGTTAATTAGTAGAAACTAAAGTATAATAGATAAATAGTAGTTTATCCTTTTCGTAAAGAAAATAATAGTAGAGTTTAGCTTCTTTATCTATACCTAGATACTTATAACAAGTATAAGCCTAAATAGCTTTCGCCTATACTCCTTATTATTTAGAATCAGATTTGGATTAAGTTAATTCTATAGTAGTAGAAGCTAGATATTAAGTCGAGTTTATAGTAGTAGAGGCTTAATAGATTAATAAAGTAGTTTTAGAAGCTATATTTAAATAATAGAAGATGAAGTACTATTATATATAAAGGAGAGGATAAAAGAGAGTGTGAAAATTTTAATTCTTTTTAGAAGAAATAGTAGTGTGGATCTTAGTATTACGTATTAAATACTAGCTAGTTTATATTATATAATATACTATTAAATAGAAAGTTAAAAAGTATAAAAGTATATTTATAATAGTCTACTTTTATACTAATCTTTATACTAATTAGTTTATAATTAAACTAAAAAGCTAGATGTTCCTATATTATTATATAATAGGGCTCGCTTAATAGCTAGCTAGGCCCACTTTTATTAATAGGATTATTAATAAAAGTAGGCCCTAGCTATTAAGCGAGCCCTATTATATTAATAGTATTAGTAATAATTATATTATCTATATTATATAATAGACTATTAAATAGAAATATAATAGTATAGTAATAATAGTTTACTTTTATACTAATCTTTATACTAATCGGTTTATAATTAAACTAGAAAGCGAGATATTTATATAATAGGGCTCGCTTAATAGCTAGGGCCCACTTTTATCGACGATAATTATTAATATTGATCATTTATCGATCGATAAGCCGATAACGATTACTAATCAATAATCGCGATCGATAATTTATCAGAGCCCACACTGTGCCCAGGTTGCTCGGGCAAGTTGGATGAGTCGAGGGTGATTAGCGTCTGAGCAAGAGCAGCAAGCTATTAACCGAATTCGACGGGAAAGAGCGAGAAAATTGATCGACAATATCAAAAAATCTAGCTTTTCTTTAATTTCAATTTACTATATAAAGAATTATTATAATTTAATCATTTTTTATATTATAAAGGCCTTGAGAGAGTCTGAAAATTTAGCGATTAAGTATCTAGAACAGATTTAGCTCGTGTGCAACAATTGCCTGCCTACCCCACCCCCCAAAACTAGAACTCTTATATATAAGGTTCCATATACCTATATTAAGAAGTCAGATTTGAGAAAAAGGCTTAAGTAAGCTCAAACAATTAATTAGGCTTCATTAAAACTCTAAAATCTATCAACACCCCTAATCGACACCCACCAGGAAGGGTGTGGAGTGGGGGTTGTTTTATATTTTCCACAATCCAGTGTCCAGAATCCGGTACCAGATCCGTACTGTAATCCTCATACATCTTCGACAGCATGCTTTCCATATCCTGTGGAGTGGACCAAATGACCCTCGAGTCCAAGTGCAGCCACTTTGCACTTGCCCTTCTCCATCACACACTTCACGTTCTCATCAGCAGCTAATTTGAACGATTCATATAACGAAAAAGCAGCTCGTCGGGCCCCAGATCACACATACATTATTGCATAATGATCGAGCGCATCTGGAGGAGTTCCACTCGCATTGTATGACGCCCTGTCATAGAAGTGCTTGAGATACTGCTTCTCTTTTCCTGTGACGAGCTGAATTGAAACGTTGACAATAAGGCATAGGTATTGCAATTGCAGCATCTCCAGAACCATTTTGAAAGACACTCTAGCCTTTCCTCTGTGCTGGTGTGGAAAACTTCGTCGCCTAAATCGCCAACATCATAGCTCTCCTAGTCTGGAGTTAGAATATGGGTTCCGAGACTTCAGATATTGTCGCGCTGGCGAGCATGAAAGGGATTCATTTCACATAAAAAACGTAGACAGGAACAAGTAAAAGAGGTCCCTCGAGAATCGCCATCAATTCACGAATATAAAAGTCAGGCAACAAAGCAATTAATTCCCACTGTGCTGTAACAGGCGATATCGTCGTCATCTCCGTTGTATGTCTCAGTGCGCTGCGATGAATCATCGTGACCTCCGCCTGCCCTTGATATGGTATTGAAGACCGAATTGGCGCAACGAGATAAAAGTAAGGGATGGATGAATTGCTGCTGAGCTGAGATGGAAGGTACGAAAGAGAAGAAAATCACATGAAACCTCAACTGACTTGCAAAGTCAGTTGACTCCTTATCGGACTTAAAAACAATACTCGTTCCCCTTCACTCCCACCATCATCTCTTCGCAAGGCCCGATTCTGGGCTTTCTCTCGAAACTTAATGCGCCCACAGCGGCCCCTGCTAGAACTATGGACACCGTGGAGCTTGCACGATGTCGGCCTCAGCAGGAAACACCCCGAGACCTTCCTCATTTCGTGGGGCTTTCCCAAGGCAGATCAAACGTGATCGGTGAGAGGGAAACAACACCCTCATGCAGCATCAGATGATCGGTGAGCTGGAAATCAAAGCCTGGGGCTGCTCGATGGCCTTGGCAAGGCGTAGTTTTGGGGACACTTTCAATTCGTCACATGATCGGTGACTGGAAAGGGAAAGGGCACCTCGGCAAGGCACCACGTGTATTGAAGTTCCTGCAACACTCACCGAAAGACACCGAGTACAGCGGTGGAAAAATTAGCATAGCCACCATATCGTGCGCCCAACCCACCATGAAAGATTTTTGCCTATATAATAGAAACGCTCCTCTATGAAAAAAAAATTCTTCCCTGGTGATGGCTGATCATGTCAATTTTTTTGACTGAATTGAAACGCCGAATTCAGATTTCAATTCAGCCTCTGTCATCTACGACAGTCCTCCAGCTTAACCAATTAAATCGGTATACCTGGGCGACTTCCTCTGATAACCCTCAAAAATAACCAAACGCGCGAAGGCCACATACGACTCACACCAGGATATCACCTACCCATCACGGTAGGACCGTCTGACGCGAAGCTTTATGGGAGTGTTCTGTTAGAGCACATTATTGTAAGATCACCAAGCAACAAGTGCGTATCTAGGTCCCTTCATTCAGTCTATTAGTTTAGAGTTCCTTCTTTCTCGTATAGATCCTTTGAACAATCCCTAGCTAGGAATTAGATTTTCCAGCATTGTTCTTGTTAGGGGTAGATATGTCACCACTAACTTGTAATATCCTCAATGAACGCCATTTCCACATTGGTAAGCAAAATCGCAGAGAGCAAGAAAAATCTAGCATTGACTAACGCTACACAGACTAGCACCGTGAAGAGGGCAAGATTTGCGATGTTGGCTTTCAGTCACTCATCCCCATAACCCTACTTTTGAGTTAGATGCTGGAAGGTGAGCAGCTTTTGATGACGCATACCAGGTCAGGAATATTCCGTTGCATAAGTGCCTTCCCGGAATTGTGCTGCAACTGCCTTCCGTCTTCGACTTTCTTGCTTCCCAACTGTCAAATTTTCTTGTCAGATTGCTGAATGATATGTACAACAGTTAAAAGAATTTTACGCACATCATTCAAAGATCGCACACTTGAGCCTGTGTTTGCAGTGGTATTTTCGGGTCCACGATCTTCTGGCTTTTTGGAATCATGCCAAGTCGGTGGGCTACATTCCTCAAAGGTTTTCTCATACGAGAGGTCAAACTCAATCCACTTTTCCCACTCCTGAGTTGACAGCCCGGTCAGTCAAATTCTCCAAAGCGCGGGAGACAGAAGTGGAAGTCACTTACAGGAGTACCCTGGCCAAAACTTCCAAAAGCATCCTCAAATATTCTATCCATTGCGTTCGTCTCGCACTCCATGTTCTGGCTATTTACACCTGGTAATTGCCCTCGATAGATGTTGGAAAGCCGTGTATCTTCGAATGGAGATTCTTCACATGAACCAAGTGGCCGCGGCTGGGAAGGTACGCTTTCTAGCATAGAATCAATGAGATGGATTACGGTTATCCAAACCAAACCAATGTTTTCCTCGGACGTCAGGATGAGCCTGGGCAATTACTCATACATCCGAAGTTATATGTGATGCGGCTGGCTAAAAATCTGCCTCACCAAGCCAAGGCCTTTTACGCAGCCTCGGGAAGGGCTCAAGTGACCTACACGGTTGTGCTCGGTGTACAAAACTTGCCCGAACCACATGATCGGTGGACCATCGGAGGTAAACGCCACGGTCGCAAGGTGCATGCAGGCAAGGCACACCCACGTGCGGTCGTAACCGGTGAGGAAGCAGACGGAGTCACATGATCGGTGAACCATTTGCAAGGCGCTGCCTCATGGCAAAGTTCCACGCAGCCGTGGAACTCCATGGTATTTTCGCTACTCCTGACGCGTATCTATGGTGAAAGACTACGCCTTGCTAGCAGGTCGTGTCTTCACTGATCTAGTTGGCGGAAACGTCCGGATAGCTGTTTCATAGCAGCTGGCGATGTAGTTGTCTGACATACAATACGCTCTTAGCCCCTTGTTCTAATTTGGAACCACGGTGCTCAAAACTTGGGTGTTAAACCTCAATTACCAGAGTCCACCATAAAGTAGTACGCACAATGGACGTCCAACTCAACCCACCTTCCAAGCGCAGGCACGATAGCGAGTCAGACTTCCTCTACTCAGGGCATTGTGCCAACTGCAATAGCTCCTGCTACCCGAAAGAACTGGGATTATATAGGCAGCGCAACAGCCATGCGAGTTCATTCCTAGTTGGATCCCAACACCCATTCCCAACACCCTGCAAAGATTCTGCGCGCCTTCCATACATATCCTCATCGAATAATTGGAGAGAATCTAGCAACAGTCGAACCGAATCCCATCCAAACACCAATCCAACACGGAGTGTAGACTTAACAGGCCATACTCTCGACTTGCCTGCGGCATGGCTTTCTCAAAAGGCTACCGATAATCCGAATCTGGATCTTTGTGATACAGAAGTGATTCACGAGCGCGTTAGCCCAGGCAGTCCGTGGATGCTGCAAAGCCTGTGGGAATCTGGCGGGCCGATGGGGGCTTTTTCGGCGCCCATGAGAAGGGAGAACCAAGACCATTTAGCGCAAGATGTCAGAGCCTCCAATTCGCATGGGCCATCAGGTATTTCTCTTAAAGTCAAGGACCAGTACGTCCCTACCCTAAAAACGCGTAGAATTCCTCCAGTTTCTGCCAACATTCCCTCTTCCATCCGAAACTTGGCATGGCGAAGACTTGAACTTGCTTGATGAATTTTGGCCGTCAGTAGACCAATTCGGCGCCTCTATCTGTGGGCTCGATGATAGCCGTGTTCCTGAGCCTGTAGCCACGAATACATCCATGACCAATGGGTCACCAATAAATCTTTCCACACCTTCGTTCGGTACTCTCTCGCAGCATACTGCCTCTTCAGATCCGCCGTAAGGGGCTTTCAGGACACCTAATCAAAACCTTTCATTCATTGATCCACATATTAGGTGCAGTCCCGTTCAGTTCCCGACCAACAAAAAACGGAACCGGAGGTCTCCGTCCTGGGACATTACTCCATCACTAAGTGCCAATAGCTCTCGGGCAAAAGCAAAGACACAACATCCTCGAAAGACAGGCAAGCGTCAAGGTCCTCTGAAGCCCGAGAATGCTAAAAGAGCAGCTCAGATCAGGCGGCAGAGAGCCTGTTGGTTATGCTGGCTCTCCAAAGTTCCGGTGAGCTTCTCCCTCACACTGAATGTAACCTTTGACTAAAGATTCCAGTGTTCACCAGAAGCGGCCTGTCACCGATGCAGCACACTTCAATCATCTCCTTTCGTTGGCAGGATATGCAACAGAACTCCGCTGTCAGACTACACGAACCTTTTCTTCCCAGGTATTCTTCGCGCCGTTCATTAGAAATAGTATTCCTGACATGGCATAGAACGACTGATAGCACACCTTCAAGTCTCGGCAGTTCAGAAGGTTGTTGATGATAATGTGGTTGAGTTCAGCAAGAACTGTGTGGAGATCAAGGTAGCATCCGGGCAGGCCTATCCAACACTGACGCTGAATGTTCGAGTGTTCCAAGCTCGTGAACTGGACTTTCTTACTGTTCGTCGTCTTAACACAGGATTTCCAACCAACTGTTTGCCCTCCGACGTTAATGTTGAATGCCATGCCCTGCCTTTGGGCTTACCAAACAAGGATGTCATTCTTCTGAAGCGAAAATGTTCCGAACATCTCAAGTCCATGGTGTCTGAGGAATCAGATTGGAGTCTGGGGAATGTTGAAATCGAGGGAGGAAGTGGACTTCCTTGGAGAGTTTTCAATTCCGTTGAACGCTACAGGAGAAAGTCTACTCAAACAAACGAGGTGGTAAGTCTGTAACAGGGCCGTAAGTCAAGACCAGCGTACTGATATGGGCAGGACTATATGCTACGAAGAGCTACGATGCTTTACGCCATGCATGATTTCATGGGCCGCGTTATCACCATCGCAGACTGCACTGGATACAGGGTTTTCCAGCATCCCGATACAGCTAAGGAACTCACTTACGATTTCGAGGTTACCTCGAAGATTCTGAACAGACAACTCAAGCATGCCATGCACCTGGTACTCCAAGATACAACACGAGATGTTCTAGATAGACTCGAACGGGAGCTCAAAACAAGAACCAAAGAATCTTGGGCACCATGCTTCTGCACGATCCTCCTTCTCTGCATCTGTATCGAGGAATTGCAAATCGCAGTCGACGGATTTGCAGTGCACAAAGCGACACGCAGAAGCAAGACAAACGGTTTCTCTCGAGCAAGCGGATTCGAAACTTCGAGGCGACTAGATGACTTGCTGTACAATAACTGCAAAACGCTTTTTCATGCCATCCATAACTCTCACAAATCCAGGGCCGGAAGACGGAACGAGAAAGGGGGATTTAATCCCATCAGGGATACGTATGATGTCAACGAGAAGGACGGCATCACACAAGCAATGCATGATCTCGTAGGAGAGATACATGAGATCTTGGGTGACTCAGGTGAGGACTTCAAGCCCTTGTGTGTAAGCCAGCTAACAGGGTTAGGGAACGATAGTGTCGACAGAGCAATGGTGCCTTCTGTAGACACGGAGGATGAGAGCTTGGCAGCACATATGGCGTTTCGAGAGAAGAATTCTGGGAGGCTGGTTTCGGATTTTTTAAGATCTTTCTTATACTGCACACCGTAGAATAGAGAAGAGATGGAAACCAATTCCGGACTTTTAGTCCGAGATCACCTGACTCGCTCTCGGATTTAAAATTTCCCTCCACACTTCACCCCTTCCTTCACAACATCTCTTTGCAAAGATGGATACACAGTCCGCTACGCCTGGCGAAACCAATCTCACGACATTACTTGCCACCCTCAAGTTGACAATGAGCCCCGAAACCTTCGTATTCATTACGCTCCCCGGGTTGAAGCTTCCACCGCCATCTCTCCAAATCCAAATGTCCTTTCGAGAAGCAGAAGGCACCACAATAATCACCACTCAAGACTCGGCTGATACCTGCGGCATCGAATACATATTCCCATGCAAGATGATCACCCTCAATGTCCACTCCAGCCTCGAAGCAGTTGGTTTCATGGCCGCAATCAGCACCAAGCTTGCCGAAAATGGGATTGGGGTCAATCCTGTCAGCGGATACTACCATGACCATTGCTTCGTCCCCCTTGGAAAGGAAAATGAGGCCGTGAAGGTGTTGCAGGACTTGGCTACAGAGGCACAGAAGAGAATTAAGAGATGAATGTCGAATCTGAACTCCGACACGTGATGCGGGGAGGAACCCGCTTGGGACCCCACCTTTGAAGGGGTATATCAGGATCAGTCGATATCGACGTTCCTAGCCATACGGCACATACTCTGTCAGCCCAGCGAATCGAAATAGCGTTCCCCGCCTGTCTCATCGATCTGCCCCGGTTTGTTACGTTACATGCTTTCCTTTTCCTCTCTCTCAAGGTTGCAGTAGCTTCACCCGGGGTGCTGTGCAGCTTTTAATATCTTGTGCAACTTGCCAACTTCATCTTCATCACCTGACGAAGAGGCCAGGACTACAACTTCTGGGTCGGGCTGAGAAGGCCTTTTGAACCAGAAACGAGAGATAATTACATAGCAAACCCCAGCTTCACCCACTCACATTCACCCAAGGATTCAACATCTTCTCTCCCCACCAAGTCTCTAAAACAACTTCCACTCCTCCACCACATTACCGTTGACCTTACTTCTACATACGCATCGTGATCCACCATCAACCCTCAGAACATTCTCAACTTCAACCACTCACCCAGAATGTCCAAGCCAAACTACCTCGAGTCCCTCGAACGCGACGGCTTCGTCCTCATCCCGTCGGTCCTAACCCCGGCTCAAATCGTCACCCTCCGCACCGCCAGCAAAGAAACTATCGACCTCGCTCGCTCGGGCAACTGGGCCTGGGTCCGCACCCTCCCCAAGCAATTCCCACCCTGGAACATCGAGCCGGGAGCGAATCCGGCAGCTGGTGGGATCTGGGGCGTGCAATTTCTCATGCACCCAAAACTCCCTAACTCCCCAACCTTCATTAAGAATTACTTCTCCTCTGCAATCATCGATGTTGTGGAGCAGCTTCTGGAATGCGAGGACGAGGACTTGGTGATGGAGTTGTTTAATCTGTTGATTCGACCCGATCGCGATTTTGAATTGCGGTGGCATCGGGATGATATCGAGGCTACGGCAACGGCGGAGGAGGAGCTTGAGAGACTGAAGGAGCCGGCGTGGCATGCGCAGTGGAATTTGTCGTTGTACGATGATGATAGCCTCATTGTTGTTCCTAGCAGTCACAAGCGTGCCCGAACAGACGTGGAGCGGAACGCAGACCCATTTGCGAAGGATATCCCGGGAGAGATCAAAGTACAGATGAAGGCTGGAGATGTGGTGTTCTACAACAACAACATTCTGCACCGAGGGGCGTATGTTAGTAGCAAGGAGAGAATGACGTTGCATGGAAGTATGGGCCATGTTGGAGGTAGCAATCTCAGAGCGAGAAATGTGCTGCAGCATGGAATTGGGGAGTGGGTTTCTGATATCGATTTGAGTGTCCTGGGTGAGAAGGACCAGAAGAGAGCTGAAGGCATGCGGGAGAGGTTGCTGAGTATGGGACAGTATGATGAGAAGACGATGGGGTACTCGTTGAATGGATGAGGCACGGATCGCTCTTATTCTCACTTACTCCTCCATCGCCATTTGTCAAATATTGCCTAGATTCACCCATATCACCAATCGTACAAAGAGCTTTAACTCACATGTCGAAGGCAATGGATCTTTCGTTCTCACCAACCTGCGAGTCTACTTTTGTCACGTGATCAAATGCTTAACTTTCATCCATTCCCCAGTGTCCTCGATCCGCACCGAACAAAGGCCCTTGAAAGTTCATTAATCATTTTGAAGTCATTCCATGGATTACAGTTTTTAGATTTGGATATTCCACAGGGTTTAGGAAGCTAATCACTCTCCCTCGGACTTTTCTCCTTTAACGCCGGCAAGCCCCGCTTAAACCCACGGGCTCGCTTCGGCTCCAACCCCTTCGGACTTTAGCCGGAAGCATTCTCATATCATCATATTGCATTATCGGATTTTGGGAATTCCCCACGGAGTGAGTGAGTAGTATATAATTACCTCAAAGTCTTCTACTCATTGTCTTCACCTTTTCAAATTAAATCCCAATCACAATCCAATTTTCAATATCTTTTCTCCTCCTGAAAGGATTTTCCGGCTTTCGAAACTACAGAATAATTTCAATCAAACCACATTAACACCCAACTCCGACCTCATCCAAAATGCCAAACATTCTTATCCTCGGCGCAACAGGCTACATCGGCAGCGCACTCTCCCAATCCCTCCTCCGGTCAGGAAACCACCTCGTCTACGGCCACGCCCGCACCCTGGAGAAAGCCAAAGCTCTACAACGAGATGAGATCACTCCAATCCTCGCCCCATCGCTCACCTCTCCCTCCCTCATCAGCGCCATCGCAACCCATCGAATTGATATCGTCGTCGACGTCGCCGGTGCCGATAAAGAAACCTTCGACCTCCTCAACCTGGTGAAGAAAGTCGGAGCTGAGAGACTCGAGAATGCTCAACGAGAGGGAGTATTGGTGCCGAAGCTAGGCTTCATCTACTGCTCCGGAACCTGGGTCCATGGCTCCTCCCATCTCCCAGTGAACGACCTCATGCCAGTCGGAACAGCAAGCGCTCCGTTACCACCAGCGGAACTCGTGGCTTGGCGCACTGGGCTTGAGAAAGAGGTTCTTAACGCGAGGGATATGTTGGATGTTGCGATTGTGAGGCCTGCACTGGTATACGGTCGCTCATCTGCTATTTGGACCTCTCTCTTCTCGCCCCTATTGCAAGCTGCTCGGGGTCAAGGAGAGGGGAATTCAGCCTCCTCGGCGGCGGTGAAGATCCAAGTAGATGATGATTCCAGACCAGGGCTGGTGCATGTTGATGATGTGGCGTCTGGCTTCCACTGCGCGATCGATAAGTTGAGCATGATAGCTGGCACGGGTGTCTATCCTGTCTTTGATTTACAGACGAGTCAGGAAGACATGAGGGGCATTTTGAGGGCCGCGGCGAGGGAGTTGGGGTGGAAGGGGGGTGTAGAGTTGGTTGGTGCTGGAGAGGATTTGTTTGCGAGGGCGATGTGCACGACTGGGAATTGTAGCAGTGGACGTGCGAAGATTATCTTGGGATGGACACCGAGGAGGGAGGGGTTCGTGCAGGGGATGGGCGTTTTTGTTAGGGCTTGGGAGTCGGCGAGGGGTTAAGATGTGGTGTGTGGGTGTGGAAAAAGAGAAGTTGGGGTGGGGGAGAGGGAGAGGGAGAGGAAAAGAAGAGTTCGGTGTGTGGACATTTTATGAGGTGAATTGGTTAAGCGAGTGGAAAGGGGACTTTACGACACTTCGAGATTTCGAACAAAAAGGAAAGGTTTAGGAGTTCAATTAGAAGAAGCAAGATAGAAAATATACCAGATAATCACGCGATAAATGAAAGGCTTCTAGAACGATTTTGAGCCGCAGATGTATCTCATGTGGATGATTGCTATAAGTCACTGGCTCCGTCGTTTTACAAAGCGATGGTCTCAGAGAAGAGAAATCATGAGTCTAGATATCTTCACGGAGCCGAGTTCGCGAAAAGAGCGGGAAGCGGGAGAAAGAAGCTATCACCGCACAAGCAGGAAATCTTGTGAAGTGATGTGGAAGTGTTGGATCCGACCGCAGACTAGATTCGAGAAAGCGGGATGGAACAAACTTTCCTAACAACTCTTAGCGACAGCCCATGTCTCAAATACCACGTGTACGTAGACTAGACATGATCGTTTTTGACAATTGAGACAGGTTTCGGGCTAACCGGGCTATATTGTACATACCTTGTACAGCTATTTTCCAGGGGATCTCACCGCATTGGGCAGAGACTAAAGAATGATCTGTGAGGTAATGGGTGGAACCATAAGAACAGAAGAACGTGTTCAACATGCTCCACTATACGGGTAACAAATAGAAAGGGCATAGTAGCCCCAGATTTCTTGTTCTTCTTGACAATCACGTGATGTTAGAACAGAGAAATAAAGCTGTTATTGAGATTGCCACAAGCAGGAGGTTATACTTAGCATTGTAAGCGAGTACTTGAGAGGAAAGAGTGAAACCAGGGAGCGCGTACTGTTACTGTAACAGGTGCTTCCTCGGTCCTTGGCCACCTGAGGTGCATAAAACGTGTCTCTCCGTAGGGAAGCTATCGAGACCAGGATGTTCCAGGCTGGCACAGGCCAGCTCGATTTTTATTGGCTTTCGCTCCTTGTCTGTGGCTGTCTCGCGTAATGTAGCTAGTGTTAGTCAGCCCCTCCGTCTCCGTAGCAATGCAACCTTCTTGCCCCCTATCTTTTCTTCACGCTGCACTCTTTCCCACAACCCCAATTCAGTATCACGTGACCACAAGCTTTTACTCGGGTATCGGTAGCTCCTGCTAGCTTCCCGTTTAGCCCTGCGAACTTTCTTGTTTGTCTTCAGCGGAAATCCACCTATCATATCACGACCTACTGATGATTGCACCAATTAAATACGAATCATGGTCACCCGTTTGCCGAACAAAATATCCTCAAAACTTCACAGCACGGGGCGTGTGGAGTTGTCCGACAGAATTCAGCACAGTTCGTAATTCTCTACACACACGATGCCTCGATGGCCATGTCACTTGGCAGGTTTTGACATCGAGATCGACAATTAAAAGTCCCATGTGCTTCACAACGCCATCGCTTCTACGGACCGTACAGGGGAGAGAATGATTGTTGCGTCTTTTGCCGAGAAAGTGGGCTGATTTCTGTGGCTGGGCCTAGACTGTGGACCCCTACGGAGGGTAGTACAAGTAGTCAGCCCGCAAGCCACAACTGTGGCAATTCGAGTCTGGATGCCCCGAGAATACAATTCCCCATCCAGTAATATTGCGGGACCTCTTTTCCTCGGTCAAAAGCCCGCCTCCACGACCACGACAAACCTAGACCTTCTTTCAACGTTCTACGCACCCGCCGAGCTCCACGACCTGAACCGTCTAAGATGCCAGGCCGAAGCAATGTCCGACCCAAGTTCTCCAAGGGCGGTGGTCTTCGTACCCCCTACGGAATTCACAGTCGAACGGATATTTCCAATCCGCAATTTAGTTGGTGATTCTAGGGAAACATTGGCGCAGGAAGTGCTGCGTCGTCCGATTGCAGACACGGAAGAAGTTGGTGAAATAACATCTAAAGTTCCGGCCCAAACATCCTCGAAAGGTGGTGTCGAAGACTCGAGGAAACTAGATGCTACGCCCAAATCCACCCCGCTCCCTCCTCCAGACCCGAAAGTGCCTCCAGAAGACACCATCCGAAAACTCTCCGAATCATACTTGGATGATGGAGAGGGACACGGCCGAAGGAGAACTGAGAGAACAAGGTTGATACCTACAACAGACGGAAAACCAGATGTTCTCCTTGGCATCATTTCAGATCGTACCACTCCGACTTTTCAAAGATGTGAGGATGAGCCTATCCATACCCCAGGTGCAGTTCAGCAGTATGGCGTCCTTCTTGCCCTCAAATTCAATGACCACGATGACCGCGATCTTGAAGTCCGGATAGCCAGTGAGAATTCGCGAATTCTATTGGGGTACGGGCCGGAAGAGCTCTTTCGACTGAAGTCTTTTATCAACATACTCGAATCTGAGACACGGGAGGATCTTCTTGCAAGAATACACAACGCTCTCGAACAGATAAGTAACGACAAACACCCGGACAGAACCCAGGATACCCAGCTCGACGTGTTTCATGCCACTTTTATATCGCCTTCCGGCGCACAAAGCGAGCTTTGGTGTGCGCTGCATATCGCAAATGGCAGCCAGGATCTGGTGATTCTCGAATTCGAACCGTATACCGAGATTTTCAGCTTGCCAGAAGTGGACTATCAGAAGACCCTTCCCCCGACGCCTGTCCATACCGTGGATATCGACATCCCACCAGAAGAGCAACAGAAAAGTAGAACTACAAAGAGCTTCCCCCTCAGGGTTACCGAGATTGCACGACGGAAGAAACAGTATGGTGTTTCTTCGATGGATATTTTCAATGCAATGACTCAAGCACAACAGCAGCTCGCTGGTGCAAAATCTGTGCAGCAAGTTCTGGATGTTGTAGTAGGTATCGTAGCAGAACTCACTGGCTTTCATCGTGTGATGCTCTATCGCTTTGATTCACAGCAGAATGGTTGCGTGGATGCAGAGCTGGTCAACCCCCAAGCAAGCGAGGATCTCTTCAGGGGCAAGTAGAACTTGATCTCCTTTCCACCCCGTACTAACTTGAGTAACAGGACTGCACTTTCCGGCCTCCGATATCCCAAAACAAGCCCGGGAACTCTACAAAATTAATCGCATTCGCATCTTGTATGATCGGGATGCAGAGACCGCTCGATTGGTATGCTTGTTTTGCCAAGCTCCCGCTTTGTGCATCATGCCGGCGAAACGCTAACCCACAGACAAGGTCTGCCGCGAATTGACCGACTTCGAAGTTCCCCTTGACTTAACACACTCATATCTGCGGGCAATGTCACCAATTCATTTGAAATATCTCGGGAATATGGGAGTCCGATCGTCCATGTCCATATCGATCCTGATAAACTCCGACCTTTGGGGCTTGGTAGCGTGTCATGGCTATGGAGATCTTGGAATACGGGTCACACTTCCAATACGTGAACTCTGCCGAAATATAGGGGATTGCGCAGCAACTAACATCGAACGACTGCTCATGCTGCAACGAATCGAGTCTCGGAAGCCTCCCACTACGACCCCTCCAACACAGAATCCAGCTGGCTTTATAGCAGCATCCTCTGCCGACTTGCTTCGAGTTTTCGGAGCCGACTTTGGCCTCCTTAGCATACAAGATGAAGCTAGGACTATTGGGAAGTTAGAACCATATCGAGAGGCTTTGGCAATTCTTGCATATTTGCAGATGCACAGGTTCACGACTGTCTATGCATGCAAGAACATCAATAGCGAATTCCCAGATATCAGCTATCCTCCAGGCATCCACACGTTATCTGGGCTCTTGATTGTCCCATTGAGCATTACAGGAAGTGACTTCCTTGTATTCTTCCGCCGAGGAGAATTACGAGAGGTCAGATGGGCGGGCAATCCATATGAGAAAATAAACAAACCTGGGAGTGAATACCTCGAACCAAGAATGAGTTTCAAGCGCTGGACTGAGACCGTGCGGGGAACGAGTAAGGAATGGACTGAAGATCAAATGGAGACTGCTTCCGTTCTGAGCTTGCTTTACGGCAGGTTTATCGAAATATGGAGGCAGAAAGAATCTGCAGGGCAGAGAAATAAGATGACGAGGTTGTTGATCCAAAATGCAGCCCACGAGGTTCGGACGCCACTCAACGCCATTGTGAACTACCTAGAGATGGCTCTGGAAAACAGGATTGATGACAACACACGAGAGATCCTGGGGAAAGCATCAACTGCCTCAAACTCACTTGTCTATGTCATAAATGACCTCCTATCCCTGACGAAGATAGAGCATGGCGTTGCTCCTTCCCGAGAAGACTCGTTCGACTTAACTGGAACAATTTTGGATACTCTAAACTCTTTCAAGCGTGAAGCGGTTAGAAAGGGCCTTGATCTTACGGTGTCCGCACATCAAGGCCTGCCGGACATGGTCAAAGGAGACCCCGCCCGTCTTCGCCAAGTCCTATCTAATGTTACCAGCAATGCTTTTCAACATTCGGTAGAAGGCGGTATCAAAGTCGATATCCGACATATCCGCACTGAAGGAAACACTTCTATCATCAGCATCACGGTTCAAGACATGGGAATTGGCATGTCAGAGAGTCAACTAGATGTGAGTCCTTGTGAACATATGCAAATTCCTTGTACTAACTCGTCGGTTCTCAGGATCTATTCCAAGAATTTGAGCAAGTCAATGACGAAGAAATAACTACTAATTCTAACACGCCAATATCCACTGCATCTGAGGGGGGTTCACTCGGCGTTGGGCTTGCTGTAGTTGTGCGCTATGTCAAAAACCTGAAAGGGCAAATCAGGGTACAGAGTGAACTGGGTAAAGGAACCATCTTTGGCATCGAGCTACCTTTTGAACACGCACCGGCAACACCTCCTACCGCACAAATCATCCCACTATCGCCAAACGAGACCCCTCAACCCAAAACCGTATCTTTTGAAGGCGATGCACCTCCCGTCACAGCGCAGTTTACCGGACAGACGAGACCCAAGCATATCAGACCAGCCATGCTTCCAGATGGGATTATTTTACCCTCAGCAGATTCGCAACAACCGGACAACATGACCTCTGGGGACGAGCCAAGCGGCACACTAAGCAGTCAATCAAGCACGGACCCTTCATCATCCAACTTTCCATTTCCCCGGATGGATGGCGAGCCTCAAGGTCCACATCTCTCAGTACTCATCGCCGAAGATAACCCCGTCAACGCGAAGGTACTCACTCGCAGGCTACAGAAGCTAGGCCATGAGGTTGAGCTGGCACTGGATGGCCAGCAATGCCACGACCAGTTTGCGTTGAATCCGCATACTGTCGACGTTATTCTTATGGATTTGCAGGTATACTGTCTAATTCGCTCTTGACTTTGGTTTCTGGTTGACCTCGAATAGATGCCATTGGTAGACGGCGCATCATCCACGAAAATGATTCGTCAGTACGAGACAGAATTTGTCGAGGAGCTGAGACGTACTCGCCCACGAATTCCTATCATCGCTGTGTCTGCTTCGCTCACTGAGGACAAGAGATATGATTACGTGCAAAGCGGGTAAGTGTCTTCCTCATGCACGTTGACCTCGAGGCTGCGCTAATACATCTTGCTAGATTCGACGCTTGGCTCTTGAAACCAATTAGCGTGCAGCGCTTGAGCCTTCTATTGAGAGGTGTGAAGTCTCCTGAGCTGAGAAGAAACGCATTATATACACCAGGGCAGTGGGAAAACGGCGGTTGGTTCTTGGCATGACCGCGGCAACTCCAACGTGCTGTTCGAAGCACCTTTTTTCATTATTTACATATATTTACAGACGATATAAAAAGTCATATGGGTCATTTAGGCGATATGGAGTATACGAGGAACAAGGGAGCGGGGATCTATTTATAATATTCCCCGGTATTTACATATGAGGCTATATATACAGGGCCAAGTCGTCTTCGGGGTCACGGCGGTCGAATGATTTTGCGATTTGCATGGAGAGGAAGCATGGGGGGTTTGCATATACATACAGCGAATCTCGTTCTGGACCTCGCATAAATAAATAAACATATACACGTCGTGTCTTGGGCCTCCCTCAAATCGGAGAAGTGATTCCCGTAATGAAAATTTGAGCATTGGAAAAGAGGAGAATCGAATATCAACATGTTGGAACTTCACGATATGAGTATGGAAATATTCGGCCAAAGCTAATATTCAGCCCAATCAAGGTACGGGCGTCATCCAAGGGGCTCGATCACGTGTTCACCAACTCGGTCTCGGTCACAATTCCAGCGAGGGCAGGCATCTCATATTGGTCATTTCTCTCAAACGACACCTCATCTCATCTCACCGCAAACATTCATGCCCATGATAATCTCTCTATTACCCGAAAGGGCCGACAGTTCTTCCATTCCCCGCATTATACCTTTACAAACAAGGTCAGCAAATGCTGGCATTGTAACGTTGTACTTGTATTTCCGCTACTCGTACTTGTTCTCCAGTGCTCCACGATCCAATGATTGTGATCGGCATTTCTAGGCTCAAAAACCTGCTCCAGTTCGTCTCACGTGCCCGCACAGCGCACAGCGTGCCAATGTCAGTGGGGTAATTGACAGGGAGTAAAAGGCGGGGTATCTGGTACCTGAGCCATCGATCGTCCGATCATATATCATGGCATCCAGTCCCGCGATGGCGTAAGGCACCAGGAGGCTCGCTTCTTCATTCAGCCTTCTTGTCGCGATCAATCTATCAAGCATGCAAGGTATTCTCAGCCTCCTGAGGCTGGCTGCCACCGTTCTCGTTCCCGCTGTGACGGTAAAGGCACAATGTCCAGACTACTCAATCTTCTCACAGCAACGGCACGAGCCTTTCTCCACTGGAAAGTATAGTTTGCCATATATGAGACCAGAGCCAGCATGCAGGACGTTCAACTCTTCAGATGTTGAGGATGCGATTGTAGCTATGAAGGACGTGATTAAGGATCCGGATCTGTATCGCCTTTTCGAGAACAGTTTTCCGAATAGTCTTGACACGGCTGTGAAGTGGAAGGGGGTTAGTGCGAGTAATGCAGAGGAAGAGTTGACGTTCTTGATCACGGGGGATATAAATGTATGCCTTTGTGAATTTCTGAAGTCTGAATCACGCGTCTTGGTTTCATACAATCATTTCGAATCATTTCTTCAGTCAGAGGTCATGAAGGAAAGACTGACTCAACGCAGGCGATGTGGCTCCGCGATTCCGCAAACCAGATGCAATCATACCTCACGCTCCTAAAACCCAACACCTCCACCTCCAGTCTTGCCTCTCTCTACCGCGGCGTCATAAACCTGCAAGCACGGTACATCCTCTCCGCCCCGCACTGCAACTCTTTCCAACCACCCATCGAATCCAAGCTCCCACCAACCAAGAATCAAGAACTACCCGACAACTTCACGCCGCCTGTCTCAAACACCACCGTCTTCGAGTGCAAGTACGAGCTCGACTCTCTGGCCGCCTTTCTCGAAATCTCAACCAACTATTACCAGGCGACGGGGGATGTGGCGTTCTTTGCGAAGTTCGAGTGGGTGCGTGCTGTACAGAAAATCTTGGAGACGACGGAGGCGTTGTTAGTGGCTACGTATGCGAGTAATGGGTCTGTGAATGCGGTGCCATATACGTGGATGCGGACTACGACGAGTGGGACGGAGACGTTGAGTAATAGTGGGAGGGGGAATCCGGTGCAGGATGGCACTGGACTGGTGAGGAGTGCGTTTCGGCCGAGTGATGATGCGTAGGTCTCGAACTCTCCAGCCCCTTCAGAGTGGTTGAGCTGATCCTGGTATCAAGTACCATCTATCAGCTCTTCATCCCGTCAAACATGATGTTCTCCCGGTATCTCGACTCCGCATCTGAAATCATGGCCGCGATAGGCGGACAGCGGAATCTAGCAAACCACATGCACAACTTTTCCCAAAGCATCCGCAGTGCAATCACCCAGCACGGAATCGTAAACGACCCTACATACGGCCAAGTCTACGCTTTTGAAGTTGATGGGTTTGGTTCTGGTATAGCCCTGACTCCTTTTCCTTTCGAGCTAGGAGTTCGTGACTGATGCCGGTGGTGGACAGCGAACAGAATGGACGATGCAAACATCCCCTCCCTCCTCAGCGCGCCATTCATAGGCTACCTAAATGTCACAGACGCCGTGTATCAAAACACAAGACGCTTCATCCTCAGCAAAGATAATCCCTATTACATGCGTGGGCCAGTTATAAACGCGTTTGTCCCCTTTTACTCCCCATTCCCCGAAATCCTAGCTTTCCCTAACATATATATCAGGGCCGGCGGCCCGCACGTCTCCTTTGGCTACGCGTGGCCCATGGCTAGCATCGTACGCATCTTCACGACCTCCTCCGCCTCCGAAATCCAGACCACGCTCAAAGAGCTCGTCAGTTCGACGGCTGGACTGGGGCTGATTCATGAGAGCATTAATTCTTTTGATGCCGGGGATTGGACGAGGCAGTGGTTTAGCTGGGCGAATGGGTTGTTTGGGCAGTGTTTGCTTGATTTGAAGGAGAGGGTGCCTGGGGTGCTTGGGGTTAGTTATCAGTGAGTAAGAGTCACAAGATGGCATGGAGAAGTGGGGAAAATACGGGCCAAAGGGGAGGGGGCCGTAAGAACATAGCGGCTGCATTGAGAGCTTGTAATGAGAACTCTTCGCATATCCGGTTCGAATTCCAGTAGCTGCGAAGCGTGTAGGACTCGAGCCATTCTCCTGGGTAGTAATATACAAATATCCCACGTTTGACACCCATACAGACAATCTGAAGGATCCCATCAACACATGAAATCTATCTCTCATCCTTCAGGCCGGAAAAGGTCTCACAAATCCACAGAGGTCTATCAGAAAGTCTCCGAAGCCTACAGGGCAGTCCTGTGAGGATCCATTAGCAAACACGGCCTTCATTCTTTGGTAGATGATTAAAGAATAGTGGGACCCAGGTAGAACATACATGCATGGAAGTTTGGTCATCATAGGGCATCCAATACACATTATCAGGCTTGTAATTGAATCCTTTGTTGTCAGGAGTCGACAGCTGTCTGCATTTCGAGAGTGGGTTCCCGGCTTCGACGTTCCCTCTTGGTGTGACCGTTACGTGGTGCCCATGAAATATGTTTCCTGGCTTGTTCGGGATTAGACTTGGGCGTACTGTAGGAGGTGGTTGCTGGACGATGCAGCCATCGATCATGCTCAAGTCCCAAAAGGTCCGGGACGTGGCCTTGTTGTCCACCGTGTACTCGAATTGTAACTGTCCAGTCCCAACTTTTCCAAGATCCGGGTCGATTGTCCTTTTGATGTTTACTGATGGTTGTGCTGAGGTTGGGAAACGTTTCTCTGACAGTTTGGATACGGTGAAACGTTCACTAACAGCCGGCCCGATGATTGACCAGGCATACACAGGGAATGGGCACCTGTGTGCTTGATTACTTAAGTGTTTAGCCAGCAGGAGGTGGGCGTTACCAATTATAGAGGATGACATCCGCGGACACAATGCAAGTGTGAAGCAACAAAACCAAGGAGACCGAACCAGCGGCCAAGTTGAAGAGATACATTGAGTATTTGTACGTCTTTTGTAAGCTTGCAGAAATCGATGAATTTGGTAAATGTTTGTGCGATTCTAATCCAAAAAGTGTATCGTGATGAGGATGTTCATGGTTCGGATTTTTCAAGAAACAAACATGTCCTGCGAAATATTTATGCACGTCGCACCGAATCCGTGAATAAGATATATTTGCGGTGTTTGATATGTAGAGGAGAACATTCATAGAGTAGAAAGACGGTCCTGAGTGTGTCCCACCAAGTGCAAACATTATCCTCCTGAGATCATTCACTGTCATTGTTTCCCAATGAAAGATGACATTGCATCAAGGCATAGGATGACGAAGCTGTGACCGTACTTTATAGGGTGAGGAGTCGCAGCGTGGTCAGGGTGGAGGGGAGGGGAGTTGAAAGATGGAAGAGTGATTAACTATCACTTTTTGAACAAGCTTTGAGGAGCTATCCAAAAAGATGCCCAGATTCTCCACGGGTACTCACGCCTCATTCAGACTTCATTTCCCAGCAACTTGAAGGGCGCGACCGCAGTCTCCTCATGCCTGAAGCCATTCGCGATTCGAGAATCGACTCCGAAGACTCTCATTGGCCTGGTAATGTTCCACAAAGGCTCCAATAATTGCTTCTCGCTCCACCCGAGCCAAACTTTGAGACTTCCAGACCCTCCATTCCAGCGATAATGTCCCACATTCAGGCCAGACGTCAAGCCGGAGGAATTTGAACTCTTGAGTAGGCCTGCCAGGATTAAAAATTGATCCAGATAGATTTTATGCAATTCATCAGGGATGGGTGAACCGTTTTCTTGAATATCATGAGTGATATGGGATGGTCAAATTCGAAGGTGTTTTGGGTGTTGATGAAATTGCCGACCTCCTGGAATCTGTAGAGTATCATCAATAACAGGTGATTATCAAACGCCAATCCTGACATGATGAAAAGCTCTTTCTGTTGGGAAAGGTGAGCAGAGCTACTTTACCGCCAGTTTTGGTGAGTCAAAGGTGAGAGCTATAGTAGGTGGACCAGTGCCGAAGGCACCTGTTTCGGCTCCTCGGCTACAACTGCTGCCGGCTATCCGTTGCGCTGCCACCAGGGACGAATTTCCGTGATCAAATATACCGCAAAATTGCAGCAAATCAGAGGTCTTAAATCAAAGAATCTAGCAATATGATTTGCTGATTCAGTTCGCTTAGATGTGCACGGGCCAATTCGTCCCTGGTGGCAGTGCAACGGATAGCGATATTAGTACCTGCTAACTGTTTTCTAACAACCGTTGATTTTCCTACCAAACCGTCATCACACACATCAAAAGACTGCATCGGATTACTGCCAATTGCCAACGTGGAAAAATGGAATTGAATCGCATTTGGCACGAACCAGAAGTCGTCATCTACGGTGCTGTTATCACTCCAGGAATATGCTGCTCAGGGCAAGCATACGATCTCGCAAATCGCCGATGGTATCAGATCAATGTCAGCTCGGGCGCCTACGATGAGGAGTGGATGGCAAATACCGTTGAAAACCACCTTTCAACATAATACCACACATTTGGGAAGCAGACTCCATTCAACGTTATAAACACGACAGAGGACGGTCCCTTGGAGCTCGATACACAGCCTAATCACGTCATTGCCAGACCGATTGGTGAGAAGTTACAATACCATTCCCAAGGGGAGACTGCTATTCCTATTGTTTCTTTTGATCGCTTAGTAGATAAAGTCTACCTGGGTCGTGCTATCGATAGATGCCGTTGGAATGATCAGGACTGCGCATTTAAACGGATCGAGTTCGATTGCGACATCGAGGCTATTGACCGAGAAATCAAGACCAGGGAAAACTTGCTGAAAGCTCTGGATCTTCACTGCGAAGCCAACAAAGACCCCAACAGGATCATGGAGCAGCGATTTAATGCTATACCAATTCTAGCTGTTGTCGTCATGGAGCAGGGCGGTGATAATGACGAGGTTATAGGCATTCTGATGCCTTTCGGCGGTCTCAGTCTGGAATCGTTGTCCGAATCCGGGCCAAACTCTACTGCTTCCACATCTGGTTCCAGAGATCTTGAGATCACGAGAGGAGAGTTGCGAGATCTGGCTCATGGTGTTCGTGAATTGGCGCAAGCAGGGGTTGTACATGGCGATATCAACGAGAGGAATACACTTAGAAAGCCTCTTGAAGCAACGGCTGTGAAAGGGTATCAAGGACAGAGCCGTCTGGTTTTAGTCGATTTTGGCGAGATGGCACCAGAATATAAAAACGATGCATTTGCACTTGGTGAGCTGTTCATTTGGTGCAAGGAACGCTCTTCGTGGGGTGTTTCAGACCAGCGTAAGGTTGAGGATGCAGCCCAAGTTCTGAAAGAGAACGGAAACTTTGACCAGGTGCTGAGTGTTTTGGATAATGAAAGAGATAGGTAAAGGTAGATGGATACGAGCTAAGAGGCTCAATTGATAACTTGTATGTAGGACGAGTGGTTGAGGTGATTGGGCTTTTCTTCAGTGTAAAGACCTCATAGATCGAGACAACAGCATCAAATGCAAGTCCATTGTTGAGGCAAAGTAGAAGTTTGTCGCTAGACATACTATCACAAATCTTAGAAAGCGGTATTCCTTCTCCCGTAGAATCAAAATCATCACCAAGTGTCTGGCGTCATGAATACGTCTCCACAAGGACCTTCTACAGACATTGATTTAGCTGGATTAGAGAATGGCGACACTGAGCGCTCTCCCCCAATGACAAATTCACCGGGAAAAGTCTCGCCCCGTGCAGCAGCGAGTCCGTAAATCTTTTCTCGTAGTTCGAGTGGAAGGTGGAAAGATGGAGATTCAGCTGCGGATACTTGTTTCGAGGGCGTTGAAGCAGGGAAGCTTGGCATTGACGACAGATTGGAGGGGTCAGATGGTGCTGGACCGCCGGAATGAATTGAGCGCGCGATGGGAGACATTGTCGAGGAGGGAGCTCGAGGATGCGATTGAGGCTGTCAGAGCTTGTTAAGGGAGCATCGAAAGTGAAACTCTTCTCGGCTGCAAGGTTGGCGGCTGTTGTTGTTTGGCAGTGAGTTGTGAAGCTGTGAAAGTGGAGGAAGTTAAGCTTTTGCGGGGAAAAAGAGGGGCCGCCGGAGATATCTACAAGCACTTTATTAGAAGGGGATGGATGTCATATGATCACTAGCGAGCGGCAGGTAGCTTTCATGATACCCCTTGAGCATTCCACACACGCACACGTTATTAATACATGCTTTAGAAGAACGGTAAGATAAGTAGATTTCATGCCTAATAGTAAGTTGTTACTATAGGACTAGGTGGCTAGAAGAGTTAAAGTGAAACTTCTAGAATATTCTGGGGCTAGCTTGTCTATTGTCTTGGAAATCACCTTGCTAATATATAAAGTTCACCTCCCCCAAGCCTCTCTATATCAAAGTTATTAAAATAAATATACTATAAAGTGAATGATCGATTAACATGCTTGAGCAGAAGCTTGACAATAGCTTCATCCCCGTGCTCAGTAGCGTACGACAACGGCGTTTGACCCCACATTGCTAACCCCAAGCAGCAGCTTAACGACCTCGACATGCCCGTTCCGTGAGGTCACGTATAGTGGCGTCCATCCGTCTTTATTAGCCGCATTTACGTCGGCCTCCTTATCGAGTAGTAGCTTAACGACCTCGACGTGCCCATCCCGTGAGGCCACGAATAGTGGCGTCCATCCGTCTTTATTAGCCGCATTTACGTCGGCCTCCTTATCGAGCAGTAGCTTAACGACCTCGACGTGCCCACCCCGTGAGGCCAGGTATAGTGGCATCCATCCGTCTTTATCAGCCGCATTTACGTCAGCCTCCTTATCGAGCAGTAGCTTAACGACCTCGACGTGCCCATCCCGTGAGGCCACGTATAGTGGCGTCCATCCGTCTCTATCAGCCGCATTTACGTCGGCCTCCTTATCGAGCAGTAGCTTAACGACCTCGACGTGACCGTCCCACGAGGCCAGGTATAGTGGCGTCCATCCGTCTTTATCAGCCGCATTTACGTCGGCCTCCTTATCGAGTAGTAGCTTAACGACCTCGACGTGCCCATCCCGTGAGGCCACGTATAGTGGCGTCCATCCTTCTTTATCAGCCGTATTTACGTCGGCCTCCTTATCGAGCAGTAGCTTAACGACCTCGACGTGCCCATCCCGTGAGGCCACGTATAGTGGCGTCCATCCTTCTTTATTAGCCGAATTTACGTCGGCCTCCTTATCGAGCAGTAGCTTAACGACCTCGACGTGACCGTTCCATGAGGCATCGTGCAGTGGCGTCCATCCTTCTTTATCAGCCGCATTTACATTAGCCTCCTTATCAAGCAGCAGCTTGATGACCTCGACATACCCCATCTTAGAGGCCCATGAGAGCGGCGTCCGGTTGTGCTCTGTATCCTTGGACTCGATTTCAATATTAGGCTTATCCCGGAGTAGAAGTTGTACAACAGATGTAAGACCAAAATAACATGCAATTAACAAATCGCTGCTGTTTTCTGCTGGTGTATGATAGTAATTTTGGAGTATCCTATACCAAATTAAGAATGTCTGGGCCTTGGTATTGAAAATTTGCAGCGCATTCTTTCCTTGCTCTTCGCCGGCTTTCTCTCCGGCTTGTTGGAAGTGGAATATCCAATGTATTGATGCGTATGAGAGGAGAGGGTGATCTTTTCGCGAACTACTTGGAATATCTTGGAAGTCAAGTCGAAGGTACCACAGACACGCTTTTAACGCCTCCAAATGCGATCCTTGTAGCGTGAATGCATCCTTCCAACAGGAAGAACTCCAAGGATTGGTGCTACCGTTTTTGTTTATAAGAAACTCTTTAGCCGTTTGGTGAATCAGGTAGATCTTTGAATCAACAATAGTGACAAATAGGCCGCAAAGATTCACGATCTTCTTTCGAAAGGCTTCCTCCTTGTCCAAAACGAGGTCGTTCTCGGAGGCACACTTCTCTCCGCGTTCATTCATGGACAGAACCTCCAAGGCAGTGTTCATCTCTTTCAAGGTCAGCGGCAGTTTCGCTGCCAGAATTAGACATAACACCTTTTGGGCTTGGTTCGGATCCGTGGCTCTCTTCAAGATCTTCTCGTATGCTTCGTTAACAGAACTGGGTATTATTCTAGTGAGTTCTGTTAACTTCATTTCTGTTGACTCAAGTGATTTTGATATCTCCTGGAGCATCAAATACACCCAGAGATAGGTTCGATTTTTTTGGTCTTGGAGATGCTGGATAAGACTGGCCTGGGTTTTGCCGTCAAGTGGAGGTTGGCGGGCTCCGCCAATGCGGGAAATCTCATGGCTAATCACAAGGTCAATCTCTCCGCCAATTTCTTCTGACATTTGATTTCCTTCGAGGTGGATTGATGGCAAATCATCAACTTTAAAATCTATGTCAAGTTCGTGATAAGGCCGGCTAGTGAGAATAAACTTGAGTGTCGAGCTGGTCGTCTTTGGGGCGCAATGGAAGCTGCTGATGTTCTTGATTAAAGATTTTCTCGTCGACGTTTCGCACTCGTCAAGCGCATCCAAAACACATATCACAGGCCCAGCATTCGTATCTGAGACAGCTTTCATCAGAATCGCCCATAAGGTTCCAAAAGAAAGGTTGGGGCCGTCGGTCCTGTAGTCGTTTATTGCATGTTGAATGAGCCATAGCTTCTGTTTAAATAGCTGGTGAAGTATAGAGCGGAGAGCATTTACTCCGCTCCCTCGCTCTACATCGTCTTTGAAAAAATAGTAGCAGATTGAAGTTGTCTTAGTGTTGGGATTTTCAGGATTGAGTAGCCCTTCATCCACCAAGGCCTTCGACAGGACAGACTTGCCGCATCCTGGGCCTGCGGTAACCCAGAGAAGGTTTGCTACAGTATCGCGGCGCCACGCGAGAAACTTTGGGTGCTTTAGGAACCATTCGCATGTTCCCTGTACCCGTTCTGGGTTAATATCTTTTTGATCCTGGTAGTGGAAAGAGAGTGCCTGCATACACTCTTTCTCTTCACGTGTTAATGATCGATCCACGCGGATCTTATCCACTACATCCTTGATTCTGCCGGACACAAGCTTGAAGTTCGGGTCCTCGGGTCCACGGTATTTATTCATCATTGCGTGACGCACGTCAAGCGGGATGTGCTCGTGGCAATCCAAACACGCGGAGACTCTATCCACTAGCTTCATAACATTTAGTATCAATCATGTCTGTTGCGGGCTTTAAGACTTACAAGTATTTCCTGAGGTTTGAATGGCGAGTTCCGACTGATCGCGTTCAATAGCTGGGTTTTTCGAGTTTCGTAAAAGCATCGTATCTCCATGCCCGCTTGCATCCGGTTTCGCACTGTCAATTTTCCGAATTCTGCCACCAGGTTTTCTAGCCTGCTAGAGTTCGCTTTCAGGTCATCAAGAAGCGTGCATGTCGACCCCTGGTTCGGGTCCAGAATTCCAAAAACGAAATTTTTCCAACCCGCAAAAGTCGCTGCTAGGGTGCCTCGCAGCGGCGATCCCAGAAATATGACACCAGCGGTCTGGCGAAACACACCCTTTTTGCGTTCATCTTCCCGCTCGCGGGATGCGGCCAAAAGTGCCTGGTTTTTCACGCGTTAGCATCGATTGGGCAACCCGTGTCTGGATACAGTATTATTACCTCAGCAACCACAATACCACCAAAGCATGACCCAATGAAGACAAATTTTCTCGACTCAAAATCATCATGCCTGTCCTTGATACAATTTAACAAAGTCGCGGCAAGACCATCAATTCGCACTGTCTGCGCATTATGCGAATAGTTTGAGTTGTAGTCAAAGACCCAGATTCGAGCCCCCTTGATGACTGAAGGTAACATGTCGGCATCCTTCAGCCAGTTGAAGGAACGGCCCTTTGGTTCTGTGTCCCGCTCATATGCGGTCCACGTTTTTGGAGAGGTGGTTTCAATACCGTGGACTGCGATAATGCTAGTATGAATTAGTATGTGTCTTTGATTCAAAACATAGTACATACTCTACAGTAGAGTCGCCTTTCGAGCCGTCGGCAGGAAATATTGGATAAAGCCTTGGAAGCTGGACGACCTAGGAATTGTTAGTGTGTGGGCTGCCTAGACAAGGAGCAGAAGAGACAAACAGGTGACGGAGTTGATGGTAATTCCGGTTGAGAATTGGAAGAAAAATAAGGCATCATGACTCAGGAAGTTAGTTGTTAGGATACTCAGGAGCAAACGGATGTTGGAGTGCTGAAGAGATAAGGCTAGCCGAGCTGATGATACTCGAGTAAGCTAATCAGCTCTACCTCGTTGGTTCAATACGCCGCCGATGATAGAATAACACTGCCTAAGAAGGTATGCAGTTCATTAATAATAGTCTCGAAATGCTGTCATCAAAAGTAAAGAGGGATTTGAACGTCGTCTGACACTCTGAACAGACGCCCTGCGTCGTTGGGTTGGCGGTGCCCAACAGCGCTTACAGACCATTTCCTATTGGTGTTTCGGGTGGGGTCTTTCAGCCGCACTCGAGAAAACTTCTGTTGCTGGCAGAACGCAAGTTTGACGTCGAACCGATCTCAGTCAGTGAGGAAGGCGACGATGCCTATAGTTGATACCAAAATTGAACTTAACAAAGATCTTTCCCTTATCACATCGGCGAATAGCGAGAACAGCCTCAGCAGAACTGGTCAAGACGACCCGCACTCCCTTCCTGGCCAAGCTCGAACTTCCCTCGACAACGCTGCCCTGAAAGAATACCTTAGAAAAGCGCTTTTAGCTCCGAACCTCGATAAGATAGCTCCATATCTTTGGCTAGTTCGTAAGATAAATGACTTAATAAGATATATACGCTAACCATTCTCCAAGGCCTTTACTCCCGACCATGCTCACATCTCCCCGCTCCACTTTCAAGCCGCTCGAGGCCGCAGCATTATCGTCACTGAGGAGGTCTATCTCCACCTCGTATGGTATTATGATCGCATATTCATCAAACCTCTCCCGGCATACCTCCTCTCATCTGCCTTCTGGGAATACATCGAGAAAACAGACATAGAGGTCTGGCAAGCCGCGGCTGGCTTCATGCGAACATACGCCTACCTCATAAAATTCGAAATCGATTTTCGAAAAGCCCAGAGCACGGAGCTGGGACTAATACCAACCGATGACAAAGTTCCCATCACATACGAGCGATTTGCAGCATTCATCGCTCCGTTCGCAGAGCTTGATGACGATAGAGTCAAGCCCCGGTACCATTATGGAGAGATGCGTTTGACCCGCTTGAACTGGTTTGCGCGCTTCTTGCTTGGGAGATTGACCTATCATCACATCCATGCTCAATGGAATGAGTTTCTTGGCAGGTTCCTAGCACCATTCCTAACTGTATTCATACTCCTCTCCACAGCGCTCAGTGCCATGCAAGTAGAACTCGCAGTGCAAAGTGCCCCCCAAGGTTCTAGGAATTGGGACGCATTTTCCCATATGTGTCGTTGGGTCTCTATCGTCATTCTCGTTCTTGTCCTCGTGGTTTCTACTCTCTTAATATTTCTCGTGTTATTTATGTTTATACATGGCCAAATCTTTGCACAAAAGGTTTTACGTCAGAAAAGATCTAAAGTTAAAAAGTCAAAGGCCGGTTCGAAATCTGGCGTGGTTTAATGGTAAGTTTCAAGCAGGAATGCTAGCTATCTTGGTACAACTAATGTAGTCTCTAGTTGTGATGATTCAGACCTGCTTCCAGATGGCCATGGTAAATTGAGGCTTGCATGCGACGGTTTGGGATTCTACAACATTGCCGACTACCTCCCACCGGCCATCTTACGCACGGTTTGTGCGCCCACTGAACTTGGTATGCCAAACTAACAATCGCAGTTGCTAGAAGGCGCGCGTGGAGGCGACCTTTTGGCCCTCCTACCTCCTTACTTTTTCCTGGCACATCCTTCGAACACCTCTCAACCACTGCTCGAAACTTCGATTACAAGCCCAGGCCCTAGCGCTGGCGATACTACTATCTTCTCCACGGCTTGCACAACGCATCTCCGCTCTCAATCATGATGAGTACGAGTTCCCGCAGGAAACTTTGACCTGTTCAAGGAACTCCATCCGGAACATCGAGCGATAATTGGGCTCGTGCGGCTCCCACAAGCACGCGTGTTTGTATGAGTCCTATAGTAATCGCGGTTACAAGGGCATTGTTTACTACTTCCATTCACGCGGTCTCATCAAATTTGTTGTCGTAGCATCCGCCTGCTTCGTTGTATTCTTTTGTGGGGACATTTGAATCTGTACTTATAGTTGGAGGGTGAACGTAGCAGCACTAGTTTAGCTTTGGACATCACTATTAAAAATTATTAGTGGAGGTCGCCTGCCCAGCACTGTCTTAGAGTGGAGACGAGAGCATCCAGAAGATTTATACAATAAAGAACGGGAAAATATAAAACGACCCCCATTCCCCCGGGGCTTCGATTAGGGCCAGACTAGGGACTAACCCAAAGTAGAGGCGCTTGGACAGGAACACCACAACTCTGGCTTGTTCTTTAATTTAATTCAATTTTATAAAGAATTAATATAATTCAATACTTGTTTTATTTCCTTATAGCGCTAATTAAGGGCTATTCAAATATAAACTTATTATAAAATTTGAATTAGTAATAGCTCTCTAAAGTAAAGAAGTTAAAAATCCCATATTTTATAGCCTAAACGTAAGCTTAAGACAGCCTAGAAATTTAGCGGATCAACCCCTAAAACCAGATACAAGAGCCCTATAAGCCCTTAACTTATAGTGTCTTGTAGGGCTCAAAAACTAGAACCTAATTAATCAGTATATAAACTCCCTTAAATTAAAATACTATTTTAGGGAATCCTTTAATTATAGGTCAGGAAGCACGTAATTAAAATATAAGGGCTACAATATACTAGCTTATAGTTATATTGAAAAATCTAACTTAAGATTTTTAAAGAGCTTAGGTAGCCAATTACAAGTCATCAACACCCCTGCCCCAATCGACGCCCCTAATCGACACCCGCGGGGGGGAGGGTCGTTTACGTTTTCCCGAAACAACAAATATTGTCTGATGTCGATTCCACAGCGTGGCTGACTGATGACATTTTGATTGCATAAAATCAAGATCCATTACTGGGCACGTTTCGGAAAACCAAAAGTTAAGTTTTCAGCTCGAAGGCTAGCTGCTTGTGGCACCCAATGCGGGGTCTTGCCAAGCTCTCTGCCGTGCCCCTCACAGGGCTGAGGCAAGCTGTGTAGTTCACAGCTCTTTTTAGCTGCTTTATTTTGTGGGGATCTGGAACCTGACGTTCAATATGGCCAGGTCGAGGAGTTATGTGGCTTGGTTTAAGTTGTGAGATGGCGGTCACAGGTAAGGGTGAATGGATCGGAGCGACCGAAGTCACTTTTCTGCGGTTGAGATGCGCTTCGATTTCGTGGGCCGACTTTCCTTCTTCCACTGATTATAAGAAAGCCTACTCTCTTCTGTTTGTTTCCCTCTACCCACATCACAAATATAGCAGCACGGAAGTCTCGCGTTTACCACCAAACAAGAGTTCCTGATAGTATATTCTCAACTCTCACTTCTTCACAATGGCAACACTCAACACAACCACAAACGACATAGCAGTCCCCACCGCAAAACTCCAGGACGTCCACATCTCCGAATCCGAACTTCCTCTTTCCTCTCCCTCCACTGAAGACCTCCACACAAAATTCACCACCCTCCTCCTCCCCCAACTCTCAGAAAAGGCATCCATCAACCTCCCTTCGGACAATGAATTTAAACAAAACACCGCTCGTTGGAGCGACACCACCTTCACTTCTCCAACAGCAGTGGTAAACGTAGCCTCCGAATCCGACATCTGCGCCGTCGTTCGTGTCCCCTCCCCTCGTCCCATTCAATCCCAAACTAACCACCCCCTCTCCTCACAGGTTAAATTCGCAACCTCTCACAACATCCCCTTCCTCGCGCAATCCGGTTGCCATGGGCTCTCCTCCTCCCTTCAAAAGCTCTCCGGCAAACCCCACATAATCATCAACCTCCGTCTTATGAATGAGGTCAAAGTCGACCTCCCCTCGGGAACAGCAACCATCTCCGCTGGTGCCATAACAAAAGAAGTCCTTGACGCCGCCCACGCGGCATCCGCACACATCTTTACCGGCGTCTGCAACACAGTCGGCATAATCCCCGCGCTCCTCGGCGGTGGAATGGGGAATCAGATCTCACTGTACGGACTCGGCGTTGACCAGATCCTCTCCGCTAGGTTAGTGACTGCGAAAGGGGAGGTTGTTGTTGCGAGTGATAAAGAGAACCAAGATTTGTTTTGGGGCATCAGGGGCGCGGGGCACAATTTCGGGATTGTGAGTGAGCTTAAGGTGAAGGCGTATGAGCAGGAGAATGGGGGTGTGCATTGGACTGGGACCTTGGGGTTCCCTGGGAGTAAGGAGATGCTTACTCGCGTCACAAGCACGATCAAGGAAATGAGAATCGGGAAGGGGATGGGTGTGTTCATGATCTGGGCACGGCCTCCTCCTGCTTTTGGGGTATGTGCTTTCTTCCTCTCTCCTTTCTATCTTCCTTTCCCATTTGCAGGGAGGAAATGAACTAAATACTAACTCTCCACAGCCAATGGTCGTCCTCAACCTCTGGTACTCTGGCCCCTCCTCCTCCGCTGAGGCCGCGTACAAACCCCTCTTCGACCTGGAACCCGTAATGGAGATCTGCGCGCCAACGCCGTACGCCCACATCAACGACTGCAACGACGCGGTGTGCGCCAAAGGCCTGCGCAAACCCTCGTACTGTGTCGGTCTCGACGAGTCGGAATTAGGGGATTTGGAGAAGGTGTGGGAGCAATGGGTTGAGTGGAGTGCTAGTGAGGGCGCGGGTCAGAGCGTGGTGTTGACGGAGTGTTATGGGTTTGAGAAGGCGAGGGAGGTGGAAGATGACAGCACGGCGTATGCGTGGAGGGGGACGGGGGTGTATGTGTAAGTAATATCCTCCGCTTCTCCCCCTGAATTGAAGACGCTGATGGAGAGAATAGACTTACGATACCGATTTATGAGAAAGAAGAGATGGACGCCGAAGCTCGTGCATATGGCACCAAATTCCGGGATACACTACAAGGAGATGGCCCTAAGAGAGTGTACACCAACTTCGCGAACGGAGATGAGGAGCCGAGTGCTTTGTATGGTGGCGGAGAGCGCTTAGAGAAGTTGAGGACGTTGAAGGGGAAGTGGGATCCGCACGGTGTGTTTGCGTGGTTCAATCCTATCTGCTGAGCCTTTGGCCAATTGGTGTTCGAGGAGTTCTGTTGCACTTCGCTTCAATGTTTGGAAGTCCTCTAGGACAATGAGAGAGCCGGTTGACTCCACTATCACGTGTTTTCGTGTACATCAATTGGGAAGACCTCCCCGTACTGCTAATCGTTCGGCGTTTCCCACCTACAATTCGCCTAGCACGCCTTGTAGGTGAGGGATAGCGATACGCAACGAACAGCAATACGCAAATCTGAGATTTTGGTGGGAATCTCTCCTTTTCTCTCTTTGAATTCTCACAATGTAGCGTAATAAAATAGTGTCTAAGTATTAGGAATTGATCCCAAGGTATAGACCCTTTAGCTTAGTAAATTTTAAGACTGAAAAATTAAGGCGTTATTATGGTGCAAATCTGCCCGATTTGCCTATACAAATTTTGGTGCGATTTGCGTATCGCTGTTCTGTGCGTATCGCTATCCCTCACCTACAAGGCGTGCTAGGCGAATTGTAGGTGGGAAACGCCGAACGATTACAGCAGCGTCCTAAAACTTCGACTCGACTCATTATCCTAAAACAACATCCTTCAGTTTGTGGTTGGTAACCTTAGTTCAAAACGCAAGCGTCTATGTGAACCTCGCTACCCTGAACACAATTCCTTCCTTCCTTCCTCGCGCTGTCTCTGCGGAAGTTCCGATATAAAAGTCACACGGATGAAGGAAATTGTCGCATGCGGGACCTTGCAAAGTGGTGGGGCTCGACGCCGTGTGATTTGCTCAGCAACCCGAAAGGTAGTGACCGAGAGAATCCAGTACAGTTGGGCTGAGATGCCTTCAGGCTGCAGAGATAAACTGTCACAATATTCCAGAAATTTAACTATTTGGGAGTCGTGCAGCACATCTGGCACCACTTCAATCATCCAAGCCATCTCTCAGAATTGCGGGATACAGTACGCTAACTACGGTCGCAATCCTTCGCATGAGTGGAGGATGCTGTGCAGATTCGCATTCTGGGACGAGGTTACAAGTTGGCGCGTCACGTTTTGCACGAGTTCAAAGTCTCCTTTCGTTGGAAGCGGCCTCGGAGGGTCCTTTGCACCAGGTTGGAGAGTGAGATGACTGGCTGGGTCACAGACGTGAAGATGCAATCAAGCTGCATTTTCATCCTATTGCGGGGTGTGGAGTCCTAAATATGGGATGGTTACAATAATTGCTACTGGGGAGAATGGATGATATGTTCAGATGGTGGTATGCAGGGGTATTAACGACTTGTAATTAGCTACCTACTTAAACTCTTTAAGAATCTTGAGTTAGATTTTTATTATAAGTATAACTAGTATATTATAACCCTTATATTATAATCACGTGCTCTCTAATATATAATAAAAAGATTTCTTAAAATAGATTTTTAATATAAGGGAGTTTATATATTAAATAATTAAGTTCTAGTTTCTAAGCCCTATAAGGCCCTATAAATTAGGAGCTTATAGGGAGCTCTTAATACTGGTTTTAGTGACTTGTTCGCTAAATTTCTAGGCTTTCTTAAGCTTATCTTTAGGCTATAAAATATGTATTCCTTAACTTATTGATTTAAAGTTACTAATTCAAATTTTATAAAAAGCTTATATTTAAATAGCGCTTAATTAGTGCTATAAGAATATGAAATAAGTATTAAATTATATTAATTCCTTATAAAATTAAATTAAATTAAAGAAAACGCTAAAGTTTTAGTGCCTCTACTTTGGGTTAGTGGCTACTAATACTAGTAATCCACACCCCTAATCGACACCCGGGGGGGGGGGGGGGGGGGGGTTCGTTTTAGTTTTTTCCCAAGCATCCCCGGTAATAGTTCTTAAACACCTAAAAATAATGGAATGTTCGTTGACATATCAATTAGAGTAGCTACAGTAAGCCCTGTAAGAATTTTAAGATGTGTGGACACCATTGAGACTCTATTAAATCGTGATATGAAAGATGCACTGTACACCTAAACCTAGTCCGCTGTGGATCAAATTCAAAACGCACTTAACCAGCCCTATACTCGATTAATTTAGGTATTGTCGATTAACTTTCTCCCTCTCTGACTTCGCTTTCGGTTAGTGAGCTTGCCGCACTTGCTCAGGCGCTAATTACCCCCGGCTCAGTCAACTCGCCTGAGTAACCTGAGCAACTCACCCGAGCAACCCGAGTACCCTGAGCCCTGAGAAACTCACCTGAGCAGGCCTGAGCATCCTGAGTGTTAACTTTTAAGAAATCCCTGTCGTTGAGAGAGCGTCGACAAGCATAGTCTGTAGAATAAGCCCAGACTAGTATCATAAGTCTACCTCGAAGAGTCATATGCCACTTATGAGACACTAGCATTTGAATACGGTGATTCCTGACCTTCTCCCTGCCTTGCGGAAGCTCAGCCTCGAAATCTCAACTCAGGATCGGGCGTTACACTCTCCCTCGCAGCATGCTCATTTTTGATCCTGGAGACTCCGCTCCCTTCAAACCGTATTTCACAGATTTTACCCTAGCCGCCAAGTGTTGAGGGGTCCTTTCAGCAGCTAACCATCGTTCGATTAAAGTTGAGGCCAGTGCTTTCATTAACGGTGTGTATATACAGAACACTTGTCTGAATTCACCGGAATCGGATGACTTCCCAGCATCTCACCCCAAAGCACCTTGATATATGAGTACTCAATATCGAGAGGTCTTAAAGCAGGATATCCTGTTAAAACACTTTCCTACTTTCAAGTCAATTCACCTGCATGGTGGCTTAACCCTACTTGGTCATTGGATTGGGCCGTAGCTAAGAATCATGCTAAAAGTTGTTTCGGGGAAGTTTTATACATTGTGGCTGCTCGGCCGAAGGCGAAAAGCTTTCTTCACAACTGCCCACACTTCTGATAACCCGTCTTTCCCACTAAATAGTAGAATAAAAGCTACACCTAGCCCAATAGGTGGGATTCCGCACAATGCACAACCTATAACGACTACCAGCAATTGCGGCTTTGCCAGCAATTTTGCCCCGATGGCTGCCCACAACATACCAAATCCCGGCCCCAAACACCCCTTGCCAAAAGAGCTCGGACGATATATTCCATCATATGCTGTGTTGCCCTTTGAGATTTCATAGAAGAAACTCAGAGTCCAGATGATGGCAGCCACGATGAGAAGCAACACGTCCAGAAGATGGAGAGCGAGGCCTTCAATCGCCATTGGCCTTGGTAACATGAGGGTGTTGAGTATTCCAGCTATGGTGAGGATGATGGAAATGAGGATGAAAATAGCAGAGACGTGTCCCATGGCGGGGTAACTTATAGCCTTGCCAGACAGCAAGAGGGGATATTCGGTTGAATTGAGAAAGTTGGCCCAATTAGCAAGGGTTTCGGTGTTATTTATATCCGTGGCAATCGCAGAGAGAAGGCTTAGAGAAGGCGAGAAGTGCTCTGAACAGTTCGTGGTGTCGTTCTTCTGTCGGCAAATTCCTGGTTGTGGATCGGTCAGCTATTTTACTCTCGCATCATGAAAACTAAATCAACTAGATTTCAAGAAAAAAACCATGGAAGGAAACAGGCCTTATATACCAGCAAATCCAAAATGGTACACATATGGCAGAGCTTCCAGACCAAAATATTCTTCCGTCGACATATTTCCAAAAACAAAAACTTGCTGGGGAGTATTCGACAAGTCCCCCCACGTTCCAAAGTCGCCCACAAAGTGAGTCATATTAATTGAAGCCATTGCAGTAGTGTCGGTAAACCTTGCTGCACAGCTTATTGCAATAGCAATCAACAACGCAAGAGATCCTAATTTCAGTCAGTCAAGCCATTCAAGAAAAAGAATCGCGGCGAACCTAGAGACCAGAATCCAAACCATATTCGTCCAGGCCAGGGGCTTCCAGGCTCGCGCCTGTCGGTACAATTAGAATGGCTGCGAAGTTGATCTGTAGATGTGGTGGGGAACATACTCTATCACTGAATCCTCTCTCAATATTTCTCTTTCTGTCGCGTCACTCAGAAGGGCAAGTCTCTTTTCGTGTACCTCGGGGTCTAATTCGCTTATATCCTTCCAGCCCGGTATATCTTCCGCACGGAAGGGTTTACGTTGCGGGAAACGCTCAGCCATTTCGCTTTCGTATATCGATCTGTTGAGGCGATAAAATGGGCCAAAGAGTTGACAGTTGAAGATCTACTGGGAGAAAAGTTTCTTTTGCGAGACAGGTCAGAAAGCTCATATGACAGGCAGGCACTCGCAGATAAGAAACCGAACCAGAAATTAAGCTAAGGAAAAGCAACTAAAAATAACCTGAAATTACGCTACGGTGAACATTTCCAATATTCCACAGTATGGTCAAAGCTAAGAACGCAAGTGGCGGAAGGAGAGGGCCTATTAACACTCTTCGACCCATATGTGGCTGATAGAAATCCGTGGGCGCTGAAACCGGGCGCATCTGTCCTCCTAAATAGGAATGACCTTGGTGCCTCGCACGGAGTTTACCTCGAGGGCTTCAGAACGCAGGAAATGGCACCCCCCTCAACCTCCTCGTTCAATCAAACGAAATTAATTCCCACGCATCACACACTTTTTAAGAGGTTGCTTGTAATTGCCGCGAGTTGAAGGTTGAACAGCTCGGTCACACATTTAGCTTACTGTAAGTGTAAAATTTTGAATTCCTTGAACAAAATAGAGCAAGTCCTTCCAGGAAGAGTCGTCAAGGTCAATACAATTAACATTTCTACAGAAATGAGTCTACGGTACCAACATCATCGGTTAAAGTCCTCACGGTCCTTCCGAGTGATCAGATTGCATCCCTCTTCGGAAGGCAAGCCTCTTCGGTGTGACATCTTGGAGGCTTCTCTAGACCACCCACCAGCCTACGAGGCTCTCTCTTACACTTGGGGCCCGGCAGAACCTCCTCGCAATCTCCACTGTGATGGGAGGCTGTTGTCAATCACGACCAATTGTGCTGGTGCCATCGAACGCCTGAGGGACAGGCGTAAAGCCGGGTTATTTTGGATTGATTCTATTTGCATCGACCAATTATCTGTCCAAGAACGGAACCACCAAGTGGGCTTAATGGCAGAGATCTACGGTTCCGCTTCTAGAGTGATGGTGGACTTGGGGGATGGAACTCAGGATTCGGACGCCGTTATTGACTTTCTGTCTCGCCTAGCTCCAGACTCGAAGATCAAAAAAATGATTAACGTCCTCAGTGGAAAAGGTCGTAAGGAAGCAAAAGTTTCGATGGAAATTCAACGTAAGTCAAGCCAGAAGATCCCAGTGGGTGGGTTTTTAGGCTGACACTCACTAAGACGCAAATCACGTTCGCTTTGGCCCTCAAGCTGGCGTTCATCCAGCCTTCAAACGAACAATCATGGACGATATATTCGACCGACCGTGGTTCGAACGGATGTGGACCATTCAGGAACTCGTGATGGCGAAACGTGCGTTCATCATCTGCGGTAGTCGGAGAATCTCTTGGGACCAGTTTGCGCACGCGATTCACCAGCTGTTTCATTCCGACCCGTCCAATTCCTTAGGGCTGACGCGTCGTTTAAAAGTCTTTAGCTTGCAGCTATTTCTTCGTCAGACGTTAGATTCGATGGATCGTCCGAGATCATCTTTAATGATCGCGCGGTGGTGTTTGAACATGGCAAGCGTATGCCAAAGGAAGTCGAGTGAACCAAGGGACAAGGTCTTTGCACTATACGGCATTTTTGATGCTCTTGGAATCCAGGCCCCGGATCCAGACTACACAAAACCGCTGGCACAGGTCTTCAAAGAAACCGCCAGGAGCATTATAGAAGCCCAAGATTCATTGGATATGCTATACCTCGCGTCAAGCTCCCTTTCCAGCCTGGCAAATCTTCCTTCGTGGACACCAGACTGGACTCTTGACGAGTTCCGAGTCCCAATGATTGTAATCAACCGGGTAATCCGCCATTACAAAGCCGCTGCCGACTCTCGGGCCGTTTTTCAGTTCTCTGAAGACAGCTCCACTTGCTTCGTTCGAGGGCGGGTCCTGGACGAAGTTACTGTTTGTAGCGGCGTTCCCCCAAAAGACCCTCCAGGACTCAACGGTTCACTTTGGAGTAGGTATCACACAGTACTCACTCTTAAACGCTGGATCAGATTAGCCATGTCTCAGACTACCCAAATTGAACCATCATGGTTACTTTACGATATTCTTTCCGAGCTTGGGCTGCCCGGGAGTAGTATCAATGACAACTACCTCTACGAAGTATGGCTTTCTGTCTTGCTGGACAACGCTACATGCTGTACACATATCAATTCGGCTCGTGAGAGGGCTAGATTCAGTTCTGCAATTAGGAATCGATGGGTCCCGCGACCCGGTTTGGACGAGGACTTATACGAGTATTTTACTACGACGCCGGAATTCAAGGTGCTATTTCATATTTCCGAGCACCCAGGGCTTGCAGACTTTCACCTTCAAGCAGGAGTCTATGCTGCACTGTGTCAGTTTTTGATCACTTCGAGGGGTAATTGTGCTAGGGGCCCTCTACCCGTTAGAGTTGGTGATATTATGGTCTTAATTGCTGGAGTTGAACTACCTATGTTCTTAAGGCCATCAGACGATGGATTTGTTCTCATTGGACCGGGTTATATGCATGGAGTAATGTACGGAGAAGAATGGTCAGCGGATGAGGGTATGCTGAGACAGTTTCTATTAGTTTAAGTGCGTTCAAACTATGCTTGGTTGATCAGGAGGAACAGAAGCAGGTTATTTTACATAGTCCTCGTCCCACCTGAGGACGCACGGGGACCAAGTCGCCACAAATGCTACCAGAGGAAGGAACAACAAGGTGCAGAGGATCCCAAAATTGAGAACAGCCTTCCAGCAAAAGACGCTGCCATAATCGCTAAAGTGAGAATTACCAGAATAAGTATAAGAATACGAGGACTTTCCGCAGTACCGCCAATCCACCCGGAAGATCAATTGACGTTGTTAACAAAGAGCCTGCCACGTGCACGATAGGAACAAAATCAGTCCCATATTATGGTGCGCAGGCCCGACTCAGGCATGCTCAAGATGCTCAGGCTCTGCTCGGGCTTGCTCAGGCTCTGCTCAGGCCAGTGTGTCAAAAAAATAATTAAGGTAATTAATTATATTTAATTGAATTAATTTTCTAATTAATTATAATTTGATTATCGACTTCTAAAGAAAAAATTAATTATTAGACTAATTATAATTAAATATATTTAATTATTTTTAATTATCACGTGAAAGTTATATAAATAACAAATTCTCTTCTTTTTCTTTATATAATATATAATTAAAGTATAAAGAGAGTAAAGGTGAGTTAATTTCTTAAGAAGAGAGAAGAAGAGTGAGGTAATTTATATATGTGAACTATTTGCTCTAGATATCACATGACCGCACTACGTGAGTACTAGAGCCGAAACCCCTACTATAGTACTTATTTACAAATCTAAGTAAAGCGAGTAAAGGTAGCTTACTAGCTATTAAGCCTATTACAGTAAGGTGGCATCTAAATCAGGCTAGAATAAATTTTATTTTTGTACTATAATACTTGTACTAGTCCTGAAGTCACGTGCAACACCACTTGACCAAATAATTAATTATATTTAATTAAATTAAGTAAATAATTAATTATAATTTGATTACTACGATTTTCACTTAATTTAATTTGATTACTGGCCAATAATTATAATTAATTAAATTATTTGACACACTGGCTCAGGCTCTGCTCCGGCATGCTCACTCTCACCTCAGGTTAAAGCAGCAGTTGCTCACGTCCGCTGACTAAAACGGAACCAGCGAAAGGGAAAATTGATCCTGAGTCTATGGGTATCTTGTCGAATGCATCAAGCGAGCAATATTAGTTTTCCAAGACCCACTCATCGTCCATCAACCAACCGAAGTTTAACACAACTAACTGCACGTATGACACAGATCAGAGGCCAGGCTCTCATTCCGAGAAGGTTATCCAGGTTAACTGACCCCGCGACCCTTGTCCCGCATCACTAGACCCAGATCCCACCACATTCTGAAGACTTCATTAAGGTAGTAGATATAATTTTGATGGAAAGGTAAGGACTGAATGCGGGTGATTTGGGGATAGTGAACCGAGAGAGCGGCGGCGTTGAGGCGTCGAACTAAGACCTACGATGGTACAGCTGGTATGTTTTGGTCCCTGTTTTTTGCAGGGGTCGCAGCTCTTCCTAGTAATGCCACCACAACAATCCAAAATTTCTGGGAAACATGTATTCTTATATTCACCTGGTCTTAAGGAGCATATACCTGTTTTTATAATTATTTTTCGTCCAAAACTATAAGAGTTACGTGGTGTTGAAGTTGCACCCCCCCTGTCGACAGGGGCCAAAACATACCAGCTGTACCATCGTCGGAAGTGAAACGGACAGAGCGAAAATTAGGCAGAAACAAAACAAAAAACAGGCGAGGTCCGCTTAGCGAGGCCGTCATAGATAGGGGGTCCGGAGATAACTTCATATGATCCTCCCACCTTCCCGTCCCCCACCAAACTCCATCCACCCAGCGCACCACCAGTCGAAACCCCTCTGTAGACAAACGCTATCGGATCTCGCAGCCTGCTCTACGTGGATATAGATAGATAAGCCCACGGAACACAGAGAAACCGCGTGATCGCCGTAGTTCGTACTGTGCTATTCGAATAACGGTACCAATTGCAAATCCGCGGCCATGTGAGAAAGAAACTGTTTGCTTTCTAATGAAAAAAAAATGAAGAAAAAAATAACAAATGAGATTCTTAGTTGAGTATAATGAAGGATAGGAAGAGCGTGAGTGAGTGAATGAATACTCTGGCCTTAAGATTTGTTGGGTGCAGATCGCGTCGATGATACGAATTCTCTAGGGACAGTGAAAACGAAAATAGTGACTCCAAGGTCCGTGGATTAGCTTCCTAGCGCCATGAGATTGTCAACTTTTGCGAGAACCAGGAACAAGAAGTAGAGTCGGAGCAGGGACTACCCGCTGACAGGAAACCGGGCTAACATGCGGAGGATCGAGGAGCCAAATTTTGTTGTGTTTTTGCTTTGATTGAATTATTGGTAAGTCCTAGTTATACACAATAAACTCCGTTCTTCCATGTAATGCAACTATTCCATGTTTCAATGTGCCCGCCAAAGGCATTGAGGTCACCCCCCTCGATCTTAGTTTTTCATGTTCCAGAAATGCAAAGTTACCCACCTCGCGACGCCTTGCTCAAATGCTCAGTCTAATAGTGGCAAAGAAAAGTAATTCGCTCCGTTTATGCATGCAACATCAAGTAATTGTTCCGAGGTGGAAGATTACATGACCAGATATCCGAGACCCAGACCCAGTACAATGACCGCAACGTCAATAAAACCATACTTGGACTTGGACGTCGGGTTGCCATCGCTGGTTGTCACTTGAGAAGGTGCATTCGTCGTCGACGAGGAGCCGGTTGTCTTGGTGGTGCTTCCAGAAGCAGTGGCAGTGCTCATCGTGGTCTTGGCGGTGGAGTTCCCGGCAGAAGTCTGGGCAAGGACGGCACCGGATGTAGACTTCGTGGCCGCGGAAGAGGTGACAGATGAGCCAGAGTCAGATGAGCCATCGCAAGTTCCGCTACTCTTGATGCTTTGCCAGCTACCGGTCATATCAGAGTAGGTGTATTTTCCTCCACAGCCAAAGTCATTGATGGTAACGTTGGCGACGAGCATAGTCCAGGTGGTGGTGCCAAAGGTTGCTGGTCCACCAGCCCACTCACACGTTCCCTTGGTGGCAGTAGCTGCGGCCGCCGCCGCGCTGGCACATCCAACCCAACTGCCCATCTTTATCTTCATGGGTGTTTGCGGGTAGTTCTTTCCATTCAGAGCCAGCGCATCGCCATAGTTGAGAGTTCGCATCAGAGTACCGTCAATGTACCATTTTGTGTAGGCGGCGGTCCAGGTGATGCTGTAGTTGTGCCATGTCTCGATGGGAGTAGCAACCTTGTGGTAGATGGCGCGGTCATAGGTGGTGGTGTTGCCCTTGCCGAAGAAGTTGGATTCGACGGAGCTGTCGGTGGAGCCGAGCCACTCCCAGTCGATCTCGTCGAGGTCGTCAGATTCGAGGATGAAGGAGCTGACGATGCCAGTGCCGGGGGAGGCCTTCAGGAAGACGTCGACTTGGCCGAACATAATGTATTTGTCGCTGCTGACCGTGGGGGCGTCAGTGGAAGTCTTGATATTGAACTCGGCTCCGCTGGTTCCATAGGTGAGGGTGGTGCCATCAGCTATCTCCCAATTGTCGGAAGCGCCCTTTGTGAAGTCGGTGAAGATGGTGTTGCCTTTGCCATATCCCTCGTCGGCAGGGCAAGCTGTATGATGTTAGAAGTGTACTTGTTGGAGGTGAGGGTCAGGGTGAGCGTACTCTTCGCTGTAGGGTTGCAATCAGTGAATGTCTGGCCATTGACCAAGCTGAGGCTCGAGAAGAGCACAGCCGTGGCGGCGAGAGTGGAGAGCATCCTGTTTGTGTGTTTCGAGATGTTTGTTGTTGGTGTTTTGAGGTTGAAGTTGAAGTTGAGGTTGCCGAAAGGAGGAAGCGGAAGTTGTAAGTCAGAGGACAAAACGAGTGCTGAGCGAGTGTGGTTAGGAAAGGAAGGAGCAGAACACAGTGCACAGTACAGAGAAGTCAAACTGGATGTTTTCCGACGACGCCTCAAAGACGGAGAGGTTGGGGAGGGAACGAGACAAATAAAGCAAATATGGGCGCACAGCTCAGCACAGCCATTCGGCACGGCAACAGGGAGTGGTTTGTGGCTTGCAGGCCGTCAAACGGGTCTTGTATGGCAGTATGAGGAATGATGCCTGGTTGGCTGCGACTCGGCGAGCGTTGACACGACGGCTGCAGCATGCCTGTGCAAGAGTTGGCACCCCCCTGAGCAGATCTCAGGAGTCGGGATCTCAGGACTGGCCAGTGGCCACCATCGATGCAGGTACGAGGGCGCAGCCAGTGGCCGCCTTCACCCCGAGGGCAAAAGGACAGGGTTCTGCTGCCTCGGTCTGCTCCGGACTGCTCCTCTAATCAATCTACCTTTTCCTAGCTGTTTCTGTCTTTGCTGCGCAGTTGCTTTGTTGCAACTCAGTGGTCTCCTTCCATCGGGTCGTGAAACATTTCCCAGTGGTGTTGATGACAGTCGGCAATCTGTGTGCGCCTCTGAGTGGTCACTGGTCACATCCGGCGGGTGAATCGTTGCAGGGGCCCTGGGACACTCCCGGCTCGGCGTCTCCAAAGTCCCAAGCAACAGCCCGTATTTTCCGGAGAATGGAGACCAGCGAGCCAAGTGGCTGTGCCACACTGGCGGCCGAAGATGGTTACCCACTGCAACCCCAGGATTCTTTTGAGATCTGTTTCACGTCACCAGGTTTCTATTCCGGGGGCTTCCGCGAAACTTCGTCGAAGCCTGGGATCCTGACAAATAGAGGCCGTTGACGGCAAAGGCGTTGGTGGCAGTTTGACAGGTCAGGGTGCAAACATCACACATTTCCAGTGGCGCTGCAGGACACTTTTCAGTCATCACGATGAAATCGAAATAATTCAGATCGAACAGAGGTAGTCATTAACAGTCACATACGGAGCTAACAGGCATCTGTCTCGGCGCACTCTACGGCCTCCTATTCGCAAATTTCACTTGAACGGAAAGTTTCACCAGGGTCTCGAATACCAAGCGAGGGGACCTCTCGAATGCCCGCGACCACCACTTGGCCCTTTCTCCCCCAGCCCCTCGAAATCGAACTCAGCTTCCAGAGTATCACCATCACCAAATCCCCTAAAGCTTCACTCCATCGAAAGGGAAAAACAGGGGAAGTCCTCTTGACTGCCTGCTGCTGTCTGCCCATCAGCGCCGCTTCTCCACGTATCCACGCAATCTTGGCATGCAGTACGAATCTCTGTGGAGAAAAGCCCCACTTCTACCTCCAAAAATAGGGGGTATCTCCGTAGAGTATCGCATTCCCCGAAAACACTAGGCTCCGCAACGCCGTCTGGAACAGCCCCATCCCGCAGCCTAGAAAAATTCGAATGCGGCGCAGCTTTCTCAATCACGAGATCGACGGCCCCTCCCCCTTGGCAATTCATGCCATGAACGCAGCAAGCAAAAATGTTTGTTAATGCGCTCGACAATCAATTCCTCCACGACGAACGTTGGGGGAAATTTGTTTTTGTTCTTTGTTTCTGAATTATTACGTGAAGGGCCATACTTTTAATGAGAAAAAGGGGTTTGTCAACAAGAGTATTTCGTGCGTAATGGAGGGGAGAACTAGGGGGGTCCGACGCGTAGGCATTTACGTGGAGATGAACGGTTCGGGGAAATGAGAGATTCCATTCCCCCTCGCCCCCTTCCAGATGAACCCGAGTCTTCCCAAGGTCTTGGAGCTCTAGGCACTTCGGACAGTTTAACTCTCGTTTCATTCCTCCTGGTTTTGCGAGTAATTTATTCTTTTGTTGGCCTTTCCATCCCCTAGTTTCCATGCTTTCCTACACCAAACTCCATTTCACATCAACATCTCGTTTCGATTCACATCGTCAGAAATCCATTCCATGTATCTCTCATATGACGTGCAGCCACGATACGGGCACTCATCTCGAGTGCCGAAAATAATCATCTGATTAGATGATTGATTTTCCTTGGTCTGGTTCCACGGCCGATGATCCGCTCGGCTTCCCCGCGCTGATGTGAGATGATGGATGGGATGGCGTGACGATTATCCCGAAAGCCACTGGCGTGGGTTCTGTGCTGCGGCGCAGGTATCTTGAAGGCTTTATCTAAAGAGAGGCTTGATGGACTTTTTAATAAAACTATGGAAACATGAGGGGATTGACGTTCGTGTACTTTTTCTTCCCTGGTCCTGGAACGAGTTGCGAATAGCTTCGTGTCGGCTAAATGGCACATTTGCTCTTTAGATTCAAGACTAGAAAAAGCAAGCTCTCACCAATATATAATCAATCTCTTGATTAAAGATAAGCAATCTCTATTCTTTTATTTCATTGACTTCCACCTACCCCACAATCCCTCACACATCGCTTCTTTTCCATTTTTCCCAATACCCCTAAAGTTCAAACCCCGCCTCCCTCTCCCAATCCCCCAACCACCTCGCCTGTACCTTCCTCCCCTGCAACCCCTCAACACCAACTCTGACCGTCTCCCCAGGAACCAGATCTACAAAGTTGTCTTCCCACACAGCATCGTCTCCCTCCTCAATCGGCACGCTAAGCACGACGCCCTTGACCGGCGCATCAGCACTGATCTTGACCTCCTGCTGCCCTTCCCCAACCTCGATCTTGACTTCCACCCCTTTCTTAAACACCACGAATTTGAGCGGTTCGGGCCAATCTACCCAGCGCGCGAGCTGTTCGCCCGTCTTCGCGTCTTCGAGATAGGCAGCAACAACCGTCTTCCCAGCCTGCGTCCCAATGCTCAACTCCCCAATCTCCGTCGTGCCATTTTCTCTCAAGCTTACCTTCCTCTCCCTCTCGTCCTCAGGCAGCTCGACTTCCCTCCCACTCTCGATATCGAAAGCCTTGAGCTTCAACACCGCATCCAGCGCCTGCAGATACCCGCTCACTGCCCAAATCTGCACTTTTTCTTTGGGCTCGGGGTACGAGGTGACCATGTAAGGCGTGGCGCCGGTGACGATGCGCTCCATGCCCACCACCAGCTTACTCAGCGCCCTCTTCGTGATGTAGAACGCCGGCTTCCTTTGCAGATTGACGTCGACCAACGCCCAAGATGTCCCGGGCCAGATATCATTTAGCTGCCACACCAGTATCCCACTACAGTTCTCTTCTCCTTCGCCGCGGAATTCGCGACGCCAGTGGTTGTATGCGTATTTCATAGCTTCAGCTTGCAGGAATTGGGAGCAGTAGACAAAATCTCGAAGGGGGTTGAAGCGGAAGCGGAAGTTTTCGCCGCTGTACATGCCATACCGTCTCTGATGGCCCGGTCCCTTGTCGTGCGCGTCGAAGGTTAGTGACTGCCAGTGGCGTTCTGAAGGCTTGGTGATTCCCTGGTGGAGAGTTCGAAGTGAGGGAGCAGACTCGAAGCCGAATTCGGAGATGAAGCGCGAGAGGTAGGACTTGTAGGCTTGGTAAGGGGATTGCTTACCGTGCCAGACTGTGTTCTCTTGTCAGCAAAGGATGGTGGAAAAGGGATGGGGATGGGGAAAGCCGGGACTAGACGCACCGTTCCAAATGTGAGTGTCTCCTATTGTGAGGTCATTCGAAGTCTTCCCACCATAAGGACTACTCCTCCAATACGGCACGTCGCCCGCCAACCGCTCGCAGATCTCAGGAAGTACTCTTTCATATATCTTCCTTGCCGGGAAATTCGTGTGATCCCAAGGGCCTTCCTGATCATTAACATCATATTCCCACCCCCACCGCTCAGCAAGCATATAGTCCTCATTATTCCCCGCCCAAATCACAAGGCTAGCATGGTGCCCTACTCTCTTCACCTGTTCCTCCGCCTCCCCTTTCACCGCCTCGCAAAAATCATCTGAAGCAGGATAATCGCCACAAGCAAACAAAAAGTCCTGCCACACCAAAATCCCCATTTCATCAGCAATAGCATAAAAATCGTCAGACTCGACCAGACCGCCGCCCCAAACTCTTATCATGGTTTGGTTTCCCGATTTCGCCAGAGAGAGCCAGGAGCGGTAGCGCAAGGGGGTGAAGCGGGGCAGCAGCAAGTCGCCGGGGATCCAGCACGAGCCGCCGCAGAAGACACGAATGTTGTTTATTTCGAAGGTGAAGCTTGTTCCTTCTTCCTTCTTAAGCTTATTCTGCAACAGCCTCAATCTCCTGAAGCCAATCTTTCTTTCCTGGGTGTCGAGTCCGGGGAGGGAACCGGAAACGGTGTACAGAGGTTGAGCGCCGTAGGTGAATGGGTACCAGAGGTCTGGATTCTCGATCTTCAATTCCGAGCTGAAGGTTCCGTTCTCGGTCGTTTTGACGGTTTCCTTGGTCACACTATCTCCATTTGGCGCCTTCACCTCTAACTCGACCTCCTTTCCAGCCTCTCCCCCCTCAACAGACCCCGTGATTTTCACAGTTGCGGACTTGAGATCTGCGGAAACTTCTTGTCTGATGAGGAGCTCGGAGATCCGATGTTCAAATATCTCGAGATAGACAGGCTTCCAAGGTCCAGAAGTGTTAAGAGCAGGTCCCCAGTCCCAGCCCCAGTGATACTGCGCTTTGCGCACGAAGAGGCGCTCGGGGCCGCCGAAGTGGACGTCTGTCCCGTTGCCTTTGTATCCAATCCTCTTCATCTCTTTCTTTGCGTATTCTGGTGCATTTTTGAACTCCAGTCTGAGTTCCACCTCTTTCCCTGAATCTTTTTGGAGGTGGGAGGTGATGTCAACGCGGTGCGAGATGTGCATGTTCTTGCTCTCTAGGATTAGGGTGGAGTTGAGGTAGACGGAGCAGAGAGTGTCGAGGCCTTCGAATACGAGATGGATCTTTGAAGAAGAGGGGGCTGGTAGAGAGGGGAGGAGAGCGCGGTAAGTGAAGTTTGCGTCGTTCACCCACAGACTGTCAAGTTCATTGGTATCAATGTATGGATCCTTGATCAGGCCATGATGAAGGAGATCAAGATGGGCGACTGTGGGGAATTGGGATACAGGGAGATAGCTGCTAGCTGTGTTGTTGGCTAGGGTGGTTGACTGTTTGAATTGCCAACCTTCATCAACTGGGATTCTGATGAGGGGCGCCATGGTGAGTGGAGGGGATGAGAAGGGTGAGACAAAGTGAAGTTAGAAGTGTGAGGCGAGTGAGAAAAGTGCAGCAGGAGACGGATATATGAGCAGACAGAGAGAGTGGAGTGCAGAGAGAAATTCAGCCTTGGCGGGGTACAACGTTCCTTCCGAGAGTGGCTTCGCGGGGTAAGCTGCATAGAGTGGGGGTCTTCTTTTCCTGTACCTTTCGCTGATCTATTGGGACAAATTACTCATTTTCACTTGCCATACGTGAAGCAGTGGAGTTGATCCATTTGTTAAGTGGGATGTTTCTTGTTGTTCGGAAGGTGGACCTCCGAGCCCGATCAGGATGAGAAGAAAAGGGGGGGTCATGCGCTTGATTATACTTCCACATCTTCGACAATTGTCCTTTGGCATTGTGAGATTTGCTTTTCTTCTCAGCTCAGGTCGTTTTAAAGTGAAGCCAAAATACGACCTCTGGAATCGAATGGTCGAAGTCAATGGTTCAAAAAGTCACGTGATTCAGTGTACCTGGAGAGGAAAGGTTGTTGAAATTGCGAAGGAGTGGGGATCCGATGCTTCATGCTAAAATTCAGTGCCAAATTATGTCAAGAGGGCTGTTCCAAGCTTTATGGTGGTCAAACAGAGCTGATGTGCTCAAGTGATTCCTCGCTTATGTTTTCTTCACGCCTGTTCAAAGGACCAATGCAATGAGCTTTGAGGCAGGGTTGCATCATTAGCAAATTGCAATCTGCATTGGGGTGATACAATTCATAATAGAAGTCAGCTGAACACTACCTTGCTTCACCTTAGAGTAATCTCTATAAATCATTTTGTTCTTCTATAAGTTTCGAGTGATTCAATTAAAGATGTCAGAAGAGGTAAAAGCCAACATTGAGCTTATTTGAATAAATAGACAAATCGTTCATGCTTAGGTAGGAGTTTTGATTCAAAATTCGCCCTTCACTGGAAGTCGTTGAACAATTACTTGCTCATGGACTTCTGTTCAGAAGTATGGATTTCTTTGATTTACTGGTTGGCGGAAGGAAGGAGTTTTCCATGCATAACTTGCCTTCTCCGCTTCCCCGATAACCTTCTTCAAATAATCATCCTCCATCATTGGGCTTCCATCGGGGAACCGACCTTCCATTATTCAATCTCGTTTATCTTATTCTCAAGGTCTCTTGGTCGATATCCTTCTATCCCTCCTCTTCCATCCACCCTACTTTCCTTTCAGCTCATGATACCAGTACGACTTTTACAACAAGCTGTTGATATCGAGAAACTTCAGCTATACATGACCTCCCGGAAGTCACCCCAAAACTCTCCATAGCAGCAGTCAGAATGAAATTCAACACCACCACCTTCGTCACCACCATCTGGCTGGGACTCATATACCAGGTTACTCCACAAGCCCGCCCCAAACTCAACCACTCAGCCAACTTCCTCCTCCAATGTCACGAAGGTAACCATCATTTCTCACCCTCATATGTTACAAAGCTAATGTTAATCACCCTTAGGACATAGCGCTCAATGGTGCTTTAACATACTTGGAACATACTGCGATGAGAAGGGCATGGTGCGAAGGCCAAACCCAGGTAGTGTTTATGACTGTGCTGGTGGTGTGAGGGGATATCGCTATTACTGGCGTGTGTTGGACGACATTCTGGAGAACCCGTACTACAAGAGCCCAAATAAGCCAGGAGCGCCAGACGTGGCGGGCTCTTTTGGACCTGGGGGCGTAGGGGGAACGTCGGGAGACGCTGCGAGGTGGGGATACATGGCTTGGGAGTCACTTAAGCTCAAGAACGGCATAAATTCGACGAATGCGACTTACTCGAGACCGCCAGCTCCGATGACTCTCCTGCAGACTTCGGCTTCAAATTCTGGACCAACTCCTAGATACGATCTCTTGGTGCTTAACCTAGGGGCTACCCTCAGCGGTCTCTTACTTCCTTCGTGGGGCACGCTCTTGTTCATTTTGCTCGCACTCTTACCCCAGGCTAACGCACAAGGCGGGCAGGTTTGGCCCCCTCCAAGTCCACTCTACTTTCTCGAGTGCAACAAAGGTAAGATCTTCCCCCAGCCTCAAAATTTCGAAGCTCATAATAGCGTAGGGCATAGTGCTCAATGGTGCTTTAGTATGTTTGGAACATATTGCGATGATAAAGGCAACGTACGAAGGCCGAAACCGACAGGCCGAACTGAATGTGTGGGAAGAGGGAGAGGAACTGGATATTGTTATTGCACACGTGTGGTAGATGAGATTCTGAACCCGTATTACGAGATCATGAAAGGAGGGGATCGGTGGTCGTCTGAGTGGGGATACATGGCTGGCGAGTCGCTCAAAGAGAAAGCGCCAACAAATGCAACAGACATCACGAATTCTACGAAAAAAAAACTTCTCCCGGCGCCCCAGCGCCGCTTGTCCTTCTGTTAAAGAATGAGGCAAATGCTACTTTCTCGGGAAGACCATCACCTTCATCACCTCCTGTCGATACCTTACATAAGTCCGCAGCACGTACCCAACCAGCTTCTCACCGTGGCCTGTATGCTCTCACTTCGATGGTAAGTCCCTGCTGTCAGATGTCCGTCTTGCTGAGTCAAACACACCAACTCTCGTAATTCTAGGTCCTTGGAGTTTGGATCATCATCTACAGTCTAGTCCTCTGATACCCGTCTCACACCAGTCGTTGACGATCATTTCTAGGTACGAGAGCGAGTCCAACTCAACTCGTTGGCTTTGACTGACGGCGACGCAGGTACTACGGCATGAGGAAAGACCTTGCATGCGCTGCCATTGATCGCTTCACATTTTAAATTTCCGGGCTGGAATTCCTGCGCTTTTCCCAGTCTTCACGGTGGTCCCCAGCGTAAAAGGGGTTTAACCGAGACTCACCCAAGCATCTCGCCTTCACATTATTTTCTATACTAGATCTGAGTACTCCAGAGAGTAATTTGAGCGTTGAATTTTATAATAGATAGTGCAAATAGATACGTTGACATTATCTTAACAAGACGCCACCTTGAGAAATGGGTACGGATCACGTGATGAGAAGGCGTGAAGAGGTTTCTCCTCTCGATATGCCGATGAATTGGCGGATTCGCGATAGGTAAGAGAATAATGAACTTACAAAAGACAAGGGAAGCCCCAAAGAGAAGATAACAACCGACCTGAGCGGGCTGCAATATTCTCCAGACCTGACTGCTAGCCGGCGCACCAAGGCGATGAGATCCCTCCCAGGATCGATTCTGGAGGAGCATACTCCTAAATCCTCCCTGTTTCACAGCTCACTTGAGTCAAATACCAAGTCCATGAAGCAATGAACTCGATCCAGACCTCTCGGGATTTTGCTCTTCAGCTCGGAGGCCCTCCATCCGCTCCAAATCCGGTAACGTCTTTTTCTCTCTTCCACGATTCCTGCCTCGCCTTCTACATTCCCTCAATTCCCAAACCGCCATCCTTTCTCTTCAACACCCTGTCCGTTCAATCTCGTCGAAAATAACAATTTTTTCTTCTTTCAATATAAGGTCGTAAGATCAGGCAAGCATCCACCACATCGATATCACGTCTCGTATAGCCCCAAGCTGCGGGGCTTAATTAGCCAAAATACATCACCCTTATCCGACCCTCAAGGATCATAAGACATTTTTCCTCAGACGTGCAACAAAATAATCTCGCATTTGCAGGCCCCTATTCCCAAACCCCAATTCATCCGCATTCATCCAACCGCAATGTCCATCCTCTAAGCCCTCGGTCGGGATTTTTGTTGCGCGTCGTCATTGGAGATCTGAGAGCACCTCTGACGCTCTCCACCTCAAACCCCTCTAGCTGCAATTCATCCAGTCCGAGCATTAATCTGCATTAACCTCTACCTATTTATAAACATATGTATAATTCTTCCGCCTGGAGTTGAACTGAGAATTTGGAATAAAAGGGCTCGGGCATTTTGCTTGTGAAGTGCAACAAAGCGTTTCTCTGTTCACTTTTCCCGTCGGGTCTCGAGCCCTGAGATAGGGAGGCAGGTGGTGGTATGGAGGAATGGGCTTTGATGAGTAGGTGCTCGGATGATCGTCAAATCGATTTGCAGCAAAAGGTTTTGAGTTCGGTGGATGAATTGAAGGTTCATGCCGAGCTGAGTCAACGTTTGAAGGATCGCTTTAACGCATGGCGGTGCGATGTGCGTCAAAAACTTTCTTGCTCACATCCCTCCTCCGTGTCAAGCTCTAAACAGTCTCTTCGTTTCGTTCAACGCGTTCAATGAAGTTTCGGTCACGGCGTTAGGACAAAGGCTAAGGTTTTGGCAATCAGCAAATCATTATCATTCATCTCTCTGTGTCTCTCTGTTTGTATGCTCATCTATACCCTTGGTGCCATGCAATTGCTCGCTCGCTCGCTCACTCTATTTACTTTATCTCCTAGCTCCCCATTCCATAAACATCCCGGCACAGCTCAGCCATGCATGTCCCAAACGCTCCCTTATAATACAAAAGAAAGGAATGAACCTAGTGCACTACTGCAGACCACAAGCCCGAAAATTATTGACCGAAGGTCGGAAAATGGAGGCGAAGGAAGACAAGGAAAGCGGCCTAGAAGGACTTCGCAAGCTTCGAGCGCTCTCGGATCTTGGCGCCGAAGAAGTAGATGAAGTAGATGAGGGCGCAGAGGCCAAAGGAAATGAATCCGATGGTCGCCATGGCCCAGGTGGTGCTCATGTTCTCGAACATCAGGACGCCCAGATGCGCGAGCGCGGCGGCCATGATGAAACTCGGGATGAGGAAGGCGGCGATTGCGCTAGCGGCGACGTTGGGATAGGAGTCTATTCATTCGTTATCATCAGGTTATGTTTTGTTATATGGCGAAGGGGGAAGGGGGCTTACCAGTGATGTAGTTCAACATGCCCAACCAAAGCAGTGGATCGGCGAAACCCAGGACTCCTCCAGCGATAACCGGGGACCAGTAGGAGGTCTTGCCATTGCTGGTGAAAGCGAACCAGAGGAGGGTAATGGGGAAGAGCCAGACGGTGACCAAGGAGGTAAGGAAACGGGCCTCCGGGCGATTGTGGCCGTGGATCTTACGGTCGCGGGCGTAGAACCAGGTTTGCACCGGAATGAATGCGAACATGACTAGGACCCCGACGACGAAGTTGAGGTAGGTGAGATCGGCCGAGATATCACTGCTGCGTGTTAGCTGTGATGGGGGAGAATTGATGAATGGCACTTACGAAAGACCGTTGTTGACGACGAAGACATCGAAAACGCCATCCAAGTACAGGAAGAGGATGCCATAGGCAAAGCCGTTGTAGATACCAAGGCAGAGAACAATTGGCTCCGTAAACATGATTCGGAATGTCATCGTAGTAACGAATCGGAGCTCCTGGAGCACGTTGACTTTGCTCCTCAAGATGGCCGCCTCATCCGCATCTACATGCTCAGCCTTGGCAGCTGCCTTTGCGATGACTAATCTCGGGAGTGTCTCAGGGATGAAACACATGATAATTGCGAAACCAAAGCCGATGATAACGTTGATCAAGAAGATCCATTTGAGACCGAGACTCGCGTTGGCAGTAATCCAACCACCAACTGGAGATCCAAGGGAAGGTCCAACATTGGCGCTGACCACGAAGAGAGCCATTGCTTGACCGGCGCCATCGACATCACCAAAGAGATCCGCGATGGTACCGGCAACGTTGGAGAGAGCGGTCGATCCAGCAGTGCCGGCCAAGAACATGAAGATGATGAGCATGGGAAGGTTTCGCGCATATGCGGTTCCCTAGAGATAGTCAGAACGCGCTCTGAGGCTTTGAACGCGTAACCTACGAAGTTCAAGATAGCATATGCTGTGATGCTTGCAACATAGACCCATTTACGACCCCCAATATCACTATTTCAAGTAAGCAGGGCTGGGTGAAACGAGTTCGGCCTCCCGGGACTTACGCCAAAGGACCCATGAAAGCCGGACCAACTGCGTTACCAACAATGAACAAGCTTTGGCCAAGAGTAACGACCTGAGTGCTTCCACCCCACTTCTCCTTGATCATCCACTCCGCACTGATGTAGGTGGTGCTGGTGAGCGTGACGAACAGCTGCAAGGAGCAGTAGATCGTGATGATAACCCAACGCTTCCAAGAAGGCCAGTTCATGGGATGGTGGACATCATTTGCCTTGACCAGATCGAGGATTGCAATGGTGGTGTCAGGATCTTGTGCAGGATTGACAGGTCCATCTGGTGCAACAACTCCCTTCTCAACCTCCGGTCCTGAGCTTGGTCCTGAGCTAGACCCCGTCTTTGGCTTGGCCAGGTTCTCTCCGTTGGCGGTCGAAGACATTGTGATCACCGCTTTCTTTTGACGAAATTATTGAAGGAAAACAGATGTTAAGGAGCGTCGCCGACCGAAACGTCGCGATCTGAAAGAGGTTGTGGTGTGAAAAGGAAACAAAGAAAGTCGATGAAAGGAAGCCGAAATGGACAAACACGATAAGCTACAGATTGGCCGATCAAGGAGACGCGAACATTCACGCCGGTTACCGGCCTCGCCTATATGGTAGGTATCAAGCTATTCACTCCCGGTGATTGAGCTATCAACCCATTCTTAGCAGTCCCACTTGGGGCCATGGAATGATCCTCCCATAGCGCCGGGTCTGCAACGGGACCGGCGGCCAAGCCAAAGCTTGAGCTTCTGGAAGCCTCGGGATTTGTTCTGATTCGATACAACGGCTTATCAACCTCCCGAGACAGGGCAATCGAGTAATCGATGCTTAGAAGGCTGCCCCAGTTTGGTCTGCAGAAATTTGAGAGATAAGAACAGGATGAAGCGACGTTGTGTCATTTCGATGTTGATCACCACCAGGACGGGAGGCGCCGAGTGGCGCAGAAACACGTGACGCATGCGACGACAGCATCGAGAAGAAAATGTGGAACTCGTCAAAGAGGAGTTCCTTGGACTCCATCGAAGAGAAGACTTGGAGAGGATTTCAACAAGGCATGGAGATACTCGAGGTGGAAAGAGCAGGAAGAGGAGCAGGGGCAGAGCAAACAGTGCCCATGCATCCAGGATGCGCCGATGGATTGAAGTTTGAACGCGTCATTTCAAAGAGAAGGCTCTGAACTCAAGCGAGTCCAAGAGCTGGAGGGAAAACAGCCAAAGAGAGATCAGGAGAGGTTTTCGGGAACTATGGGAGGAGCAAGATGAACTAGAGAGTGGTGACCCAGTTCCCCAATTCTCGCACTTTTGCGACGACATCCCTGAGATGGTTCATGGCTAGAGTCATCGAACAGGAAAGTCAGTCTACTGAATTCCCGAAAGATATATGCTAGGGAAGTAGGAAAGAGATGGTTCTGAGAATCCGGAAATCTTTCCAGAGGGAGGAGTGTACTCGGAAGAACATTACAATCTCAGCTGACGTTAGATCTCCTCGACGACATGCTCAGGGTGAGCGATGGTTTATGCTTGAGCAAGTGGATTGGATTTACCTCGAGGACGTCACCGAAGAGACGATGGGTGGAGAACGAGCTCGACGAGGCAAGCATTGGCGAGACAAAAAAAAAAGCGAGATGATGCTTCATTTCCATTGAAGTGAGGGATGGGGAAGGACGAGTTCCACTGGAGTATCAATACTTCGGTCGCCAAGTGGACCTGAGGTGTTTGGATCGAGAAGGGAGATTGATTCCTAGCAACTTTTCTTAAAGAAAGCAGGTCATGTGCTCTGTTTCGAAATGTGCAGGAGCGAAGGAGAGCATGACCAAGAACAAGAACGGCCTTTCTCTGAGCTTCGAGCAAAAGAATCATTTCAGTAAGGTCTGGTCATTTCCGGCAGACGCAGAGTTGCATTCATTTCGATGTTCCACATAACTATGGTACATGGCTCTGCGTGGTGTTCATCCCCTCTTCGCATGCTTCAAGTTCCTGGAGCAAGTTTACTACGCTGTCATTGATGAAGCGATTTGCGGAACTTGGTTGCCAGCGTTAGAAATTTACAGTTGTGATTCACTCCATCTTCTCAGCTGGAAAATAACTGTGGATTGAGAAATCGGCCCATTCAAGTCGCCAGCCGAACTCCTCCGAAATTCAGACATATGCATTCCCTTCAAGAGCACCGCTGACATACGAGCTCCTTTTTCTGCTGCATTTGGCAGTTGCGCTCCGCAAGTTTGTTACGCCGTTGTCGAAGTCGGCAACCTCGCCTGCACCAGCTTCACCTCCGATCTCGACACTTCAACTTCAACACTTGACAAACTCAGCCAGATCCGAGCCTCCCACAATCCGAATTCCTCTCTCGCATGCTTGCGCCCGCCCCATCCAGCAACGTCGGCGTTCGCCAAAAAGGACATCGCATTTTGCAATCAGCTTCCGTTTCCAATTCACTTCGCTCTCTAGACACCCACCAGGAACTTCATGCACAGAAGATCGCACCGACTCCATCCATCCAACGCAACTCCACGACAACAGCAAGTAATCTTACCAAGGACATTGGCATTGCTGACCAGAGAACATAGCATGTCATAACATAGTTTTAGACCACAATTGGCATCGTTAGCGCATTCCGCTCAACATTCCAATAGCACATTGCTCAGCACAATGCGTGCTTCTACTCGAGCTGTCCGCAACACCAATCGCTTCGGGTCTCAACTAGCCAATCAGATGGCAAGAGACTATGGTGCTTCGCTGTCGTACAGTAGCAGGAAGAGAGAGGCACCGGAGCGGAACAGTCGCATCAGCTACTATGAAGGAGACACAGAATCCGAAGATGAATACCAAGGTTTAGATCCAGAGGACACCATCATTGTCGATGAACCTTGTAACAAGAAGAGAAAGGTGATCGATCTTGACGATGATTCTGATGAAGATATCCCTCTTGCCAACCTGCCCGCTGTCAGGGATGATGGACCGATGGACGATTCACCAGCAGGAGAGATTTTCAGAGGATTTCCAACGGAGGTAAGTGCAACAAATTTCTCTGGCTTCCGCCCCACACAAGTTCCTTTGCCCTTCGCACAGCTTGGCGCGGATGGGCAGCTGTTATCAGCATATCTTGTCAAATGACAGAAAAGAAATCTAAATCAGCGCCTCGCCTTTCCAACCCCCTCACCGCATCACAAGTCTTCCACTTCAACGTCAATTCAGAATAGATGACCTGCTGAACACGCTATTAACTCTGATGCTGTTGTAGATCCACCAACACATGGCGGACTTCCTCACTGATAGCGATGTCGTTAATTTCGCATGCATCTGTGAGGTAACTCGTGATTCAGTCTCCCAAATCGTGTGGAAGAGGCGGTTTGATCGTACCTTCGACAGCGTTCCCGGTACTCCAATTGGAGATGTTGTTGCAAAGTATAAATCGAGACGAGCCATTTCCAAGAAATGGACTTGCTTCGATCTGGGTAGGCACGGAGGCTTGGTTACTGCTGAGTGCCGCCGGGTCCAAAAATCGAACCAAGACGACTGCCTGACTATGCTGAGAGGGTTGATCCTGGGTAAGACTCTTGCCAATGTTCAGTTTGAGATGACAATACTCACACAACATTTGCAGAGTCGAATGCCACAAAGACCCTCGATGACAACGGAAATCAAATCATTCATGGCATGAACCTGCAATTCATCTATGATCTAATCACTGGCGAGAATGGAAGATCCTACGTCGATATCATAGAATCAGTCTTGAACACCGATTTTGATCATGCAATGGACAAGCTCAGGGATATGCACAAGGTCGTCTCCGCAAGTGTGGAAGGCACTCTTGTCTATGCTATCCAGCTTTGCTTGACCCCGATATCCTTGAACCCTCGCTTCTGCAGTATGCACAAGGTCTCGCACTTCGACCTTTCTCAGTACCAAGCATATGATACCCCGGCTCGGCAACCAATGTTTTGTGGCAAATACAAGCAGGATGTTAACCTCCGTTGGCTGCTCCACGTTGTCAATTTCTTTAAATACCATTTGACTGCTGTTGACGAAGGCCTTCTTGCTCACCATTACAAAGACCTCGAATCCGATCAATTTCCTCAGCCATGGGAGGGTCGTGTTGAAGCGGGAACAAAGTCTCTCAAGAGCCACTGGAAGGGAGCATACAGTAAGTTGATGAGCGTAGATGCACGTGAAGTTACTGACACATATTGCAGCCTACATGGACCCAGTGACAATGGCTAGTCTGAGAATGGGTAATGGTAATGGCAAGAAATCGGCCATTCATACCGACGAATTGGATAATGCAGAGGTCATTCAGGTACTTGATATAATTATTTGGTGGCACAAGGGCTTGCTGACTTTAGTTTAGGATATGACTTTCTTCTTCGACGAGGGCAAATCCGCCTCGTTCGAATGGCCCGAGAAGTGGGAGCAGATTGTGAACAGCAACCCGTTCTTGCAAGTCACTTCCCGACAATCGAAGCGATCCAGCCCTCGAGGAGAGAAGACAAAGGAGGCCAAGAAGCCTCAAGTCAAGCAATTCTGGGGCACCTGCCGTGGCAAGCGTGGCCATTTCTTTGGCCGTATTCATGCCATGACTCCTCAACAAGGGATTCATGGCTTCCAACGTCTGACCATGATGAAGTTCTACACCAAGCGTGATGAGAACGGCGAGGAGGAATACGATCCTAACCAGGTCTGGGCATTCGAAGGTTGTGTACTTCCTGGTGGTCGTATCGTCGTTGGCCGATGGTGGGACTCATTGTCAGATCCAAATGTGTTCACAACTCAATCCGGCCCATTCCTCTGGTGGAACGTTGACAGGAGCGCAGCTACTGTTCCCATCAGAAAGGAAGAGGCCTTCGAATTCTTAGATACGTTCAGCGATCCTGAACTAGGCTTGATTTGAGGGCTCTATGTCAAGAGACTTCGAAATGGTCACACACTCTTAAAGCATAGCCTTGGAGTCCAAACCATTCAGAATCGATTTCCAGCAGCCACACCATCTCCCAATATCGAGCAGCTCAGCTTTGCGAAATTTATCTCTGCTGTGGCCTTCGCAACTTCTCCACAGCCTGGCAGGTTTCCTTCAAGGACTTCCGACAGGCTTGGTGCAGATTGAGCGGCCAGAGCCAAATATCAAAATACTCAGCAACCTGTTCTTAGATTGCTTTCCTTTCCTGTTTCCCAGCACAACAAAATACCCAAGGCGCATAATCGTTTAACAGATACCCTTGATTTCCCTTCTCAATACGGCGCGACATCTACCATGATACTCTCTTCAATTTGCAGTTTTCTTTTCTTTCCTTTGGGCTTGGCTTTCGAATGGGCGGAAGCAGCAAGGCGGCGGCGTTCTCTGGATGGACGGACGGAAGGATAGCACTGATTTGTTTGGAGGAAGGGGGGCAGTTCTGAATGGTGGGTTGAAGCGTGATGACCTTACTTGAGTTTAGCGGCCATAGACTTGCAACTAAGCTTCATTCCTTTACCGGCGTTTTCTTCCCATTGCAGATGTGCTCCTTTCCGTCCTTCCTGAGAGTTTGACCAAACGAATCGATTTCTTCAGCAATCCAGCTTCGATTCCATAAATAAAGGTACCAGCAGCATTCAGAACACGCTGCTTCAGGGGTATGAATAAATAACTTCACAACATACGAGAGGTGTCCAGATGCCTCGCACGGGGCTTTTTGGAATATTTTCTGCGATTCTGATGCTAAGCTTACAGGCTTTTCGTTCCATTAACGCCGTGGTCTGTCTTTCTACCCAACTCGAACGCCTCCCTATTCCTCAATAGTCTTCACACACTCCCACTCACCCCTCAAATTCTCCTTCCAAAGCGTAACCTTATTATCCCCCGAACTAACCGCCAACACATTCCCGCTCAGACTCCAACTGACCCTCCAGAGCACAACCTCGAACTGGATCACCTTGCTGTTCCACACCCCAGGCTGGCTCGGATCGCTCGTCCAGATCCGTACCGTCTTGTCCTGGCTTGCGGACGCGATGTAACTCTTTTGCAACACCGTGGGCGACCATGCTACGTCGCGCACCCAGTCCGTGTGGCCGGTTAAGGGGTCCCGCTCTTGCTTGTATGATTGCGACGCTTGGTCGAAACTCCATAGACGCAGCATGTTGTCGCTTCCACCCGTCACGAATCTCCTCACTCCTCCCTGACCCCCCGCACTGCTCACCAAAGACCCAGGACTCGTGCTCGGCGCCCAAGAAACGGAGTTAACGCCAATGCCGTGCGCGTGGAAGATCTTATGGTCCATGCTATTGTCCTTGAATTCTAGGACGCTGACGTTCCCGTCGGATGAGGCGCAGGCGAGAAGACACCCGGACTCGTGAGGCGACCAGGAGATGATGTTTACGGAGGCCGTGTGTAAGGCGAAATCGAAGACTTTCGTCCAGGTGGTGCCGGATTCCCGCCAGATGAAGACTTTCCCGTCGTACCCTGCGCTGGCGAGGATGTTGCCGTACTTGGGGTGCGCCCAGGAGACGCACCATACTGCGCCTTCGTGTCTGTAGGAGGCGTGTTAGTGAGAGGTTGGGAGAAGGGGGACGGAGAGGAAGGGGGAAGGGTACCCTTTGAGTGTTTCTGTCAGCCGGTGCGAATCGCCTTCTACTTCGAAGATCTTGACTGTGCGGTCTGAGGAGCAGGTTGCGAGGCGGCGGCCGTAGTAATCGAGGACTGCATCGTGCTGTTCACTTCAGATCAGTGGCTGATTTTATGAATGAGGGAGTGGAAAGGTGTCGCATTCGTGCAATTGAGTGGAAAAGGGACATACAATCATGTCATCGTGACCGGAGTTGGAGATAACTTGTGCCATATTGACACAGAGTTCTTGGTGTTGTGGTCAGGATTTTGAGGACAGCTTGATCCGAGACGGAATTTGGAGATTTGGAGCTGTTGATCAATGCGGCCAGGCTGTCAGGGAACTAGCGGGCGGAGCGGAATTTTGTTTCGCCGGTGGCGTGGGGAGAAAGGCTGAGTGACGCTTGTGATCGCGGGGGAAATTGCCGCTCCGGCTCGGCTTCGCCATTTCACGCTTCTCTTTGAAACCTCTCATTCACTTTCTTCTTGCTTGATTTCTCGGCAAACAGTGCTTGATATATTCATTCTTTCATTAATCGCTTCAACAATACATTTTGGATAAAAGTCGGAGCTTTTGACAACAAAACACCGAGCGCTAATAACCTCGGCTCACGACGATAAATACTCCGACTCCTACTCCGATACGATCTTTTCGACACAACCACAACATAATCTGGTGAAGCAGAGACAGATCGGTCACCATGGCGGATGGCATGTGCGGGCCGTCCAACCCTCTGCAGAACTTCCAGAAGCACAGCACTGTCGACAAAACCTTACAACAAGACAGGCTCGTCTCGAGACCATCACCTTCACAGGTAAGCATCCCTTTGCACAGATCGGTCCTCCATTAACGCCTTTGCCAGGGTTTCCGCTCCTCTCCCGGCCCCAATGCAGGACTCATCGACCCTGAGTTCGAGGCCTTTCAAGCTGGACAATTACCGCTTGATCATGGCTTCCAAAGACAACAGTTCCCAGCTCAATCGGGCTTCAACCAACAACCACAACCTGGGCCATCGGCGGCTTGGGTTGCGGATTTCCAACGCCTGAATATCTCGGGTCCTCCTCCTCAATTTCTGCAACAACCATTCGCTCCACGGCAGGCCCAACAAAGACATGACACTGGTGGTTGGCATCAGGACTTTGCGAGGCAGCAGAGTGAGATTGGTAATGCGGTGCAGAGTATGATCAACATGTCGGGGCAGACGAATTCTGCAATTCGGTATTCACCTCTGTCTGGGATTAGCATGGTGCCTCGACATTCTGGTGGATTTGCGGGTCAACAAGCGGAGATGTCAAGAGCTCAGCAGAAGCAACCTGAGGAGGCATTCGACGAAGAGGCATTTGCTAGGGCTTTTGAGGCAGCTGCTCAGACGGAGATGGCGAGCAAGGAGCAAGAAAGCCAGCACGAAGGATCCCAACAAGAGACCAGCCAAGAACAACACCAAGGCATTGAGATGGGTCAGGACATCGAGATCGACGAGTGGGTAGAACGTCTCATGGGTAAAAGACCACTTGACAGACCCATCGGCGCGGACACCATTGGCGACCCTAAGCTGGACCCCAAGATTGACCAACAACAGAACAGTCCTGATGCGTTAGCGCGGACGGCGGGACAGTTGCTGGATAGTGTGCGCCATGATCGGAGCACTAAGTTCCAGAACAGCCAGTTCCTTGAGCTCATGCGCCAGTTTAGGGATAAAGAGGCGACTGTGGAGGGAGATAAGATTGTGGGTACGGGGATGAATAATGATAATGGTGCCGGTGGGGTTGAAACTGACGGCATGGCGGGTATGTCAGGGGGTGACGAGGCTATCAAGGTTGCTTCTTAATGAGATTGTATATTAGGGCGCCGTCTGACCTGGTGCATAGGATGAAATTGCATTGTTATCTGAGAAGTTGAGGGAAATTGCCCTTAATGAAGAGAAGCCGTTTGTGAGGACACCCCAGAATGTGGGTTATGCATTTCTTGACATTCAGTGCAAGTCAAAGGGAGGTTAAAATCCAGAAGTCTGGAAATCGACATTCCCCCCAATTTGAATATTTCCATCTCAGCGTTCTAACCAACCTCCTCTCATCAGACCTTCCCTTCACATCTACTGTCCAAAACTAACCATCCCAGCTCCGTAACCTTCTGCACACCCTAATCCGCCTACACGCTCTCCTCCCAAACACCAACGGCTCGCCCCTCTACAACCTACCTCCTTCCCTATCTTCCACCCTCGCTACTCTCTCCTCCCCCCCAGTCCTCTCCCAAATCCCCTCAATCCAAGAAATCATAACCTCAATTCAACGTTTGCGCTTCTTTCCAAAAACCAGCTCTGCGCTCGCGTTCGCGCGGAGAAGGACGGCGAAGATCGTTAGTAAGGCTGATGAGTGGGTGGTTTTCACTCCCAGGGAGGGAGAGATGGGAGAGACAGGGGGGCAGAGGCAGGAGGAGGATATTGTGAATAGGTGGCAGAGTGATCGTTTCCCGGAGCGGACCGGGGAGCAAGAGGAGGAGGGAGAAGAGAGCATTGAGTCGAGAGTTGCGAGGGTTAAAGCGAGAGTTGCTGAGTTGCTTGCGAATGTGGAAACACCTACTATGACAACCAAGGAGGACAAGGAAGCGAAAGCTATGTGGAATGTCCTAGGGTACACGATCACGGAAACAGGAAACGAGGAACTTGATAAAGAGATTCTTGCGATCCATAAGCAGAGGATGGAAGATATTCTCGGAGAGCAGATAGGTGGGAAGGCGGGCTAGCAAGAGCAAGGAAATGTGAGGAGTAGGCAGGAGAAGAGGTCGCCGGATCTGACTGATAGGAAGATGTTTAGGGCTCGGCAGCCCGCCTGCAGCTGGTTAGGAGCCTGGAAGAGATGAGGGGCATGGCTGAGGAGAGTGTGGGGGGCAAGACGGGGGAGGATTGGTGGGTACAGGAAGTTTGTGTTTCTGGTGGTATTTGACGTTTCTCGGCGGGGAGTGATTTCGAAGATACCAAAAATAGGGGTAAAATTTGTGGGCTCGCTTACTGGGGGCGGCGGCCAAACGGAACATTGGCTCAACGAAAACTCTCCAGGAATTATACGAATTACGATCATTCGCAAATTGGCCTCGGTCTCATCTATTCGTTAATCTATGGAGAACCCGATCACGCCTCGGCCTTGAACTCAATCACGGGTCCATCTTTCGACGAGATGAAACAATCCTTAACCTGGAAGTCCCCTTTCCTCTGCCAAGGTAGCAAACTACCTGGTCAAAGTTGGCCTTTCTCCACCAAGTTTCTGATGGTTTGAAGAGTCGAGCATACCGCGGCAGCAGCTATCTGGAGTTGATTAGGTTAGAATAGAATTCCTTACTTGCGGTATGCGTCAGTCTGGCCACCTACCGTTTTATGTTGCTCCTCGGCCTCCTTGGCTTCGTCGCTACCCTGGACGAGTTGGGGATGCTCCCACGCGAATATAAAGGTCAGAAACAGCTCATTGTCGCCGGTTGCGCCTTTGCCCATGCTGATGATGTTTGTCGCTGTGCTACCGTCTTCCATGGCGTAGTCCATCCGGCACGGCGGGCTCAAAGTGCACACCTCACGGATCGTACGGGCGTGGGCCACGGCACTATCGGCCTTGAAGAAGACGGTGGCAGTGATCACATTGTCCGTCTCCGAGTGGATTTCGCAGGTCTCGACGACAGGCACAAAGTCCTGTGGTAGGCGTGCTTTCCGCTCAAGTCCAGCCCAGACCTGAGCATGGCTAAGGATCGCTTGGGCACCAGGAGGATTGACAATCGTCGTGTAGGCAAGGTGTATTACCACCATGGCGTTAACTACCAAGGTAGGTATCCGCTTCCTCCTTACGTTGCGTTATGTCCGACGGGGCTGAGATTTTTTAGCGTCCAGTATTTTGAAGAACCCGGTTGAATGATGTCTTGTAACGAACCCTACCTGATACGTATAATACTTTGTCCAGTGTTGCGTTCTTTGGGATCCCTTTTGTACCTGTCGTCGGACTTGATGCCTTTACCAGAAGCTGTTCTCATTTGCGATGTCTCAGCCCCCGGTGTACGACACTATTCGGACCTCCGGTCTCAGTCTCTGCTCAGGTTGCTCAGTCACGTGCCTGCTCTCGTTTCTGGTAACCAATCATAATTTATTTTCTATTCGGATCTGCTATACGAAAGTTGTCAACTCTACACGACCTTGTTCAAGGAAACCAACTCGGCTCCTAGGGAGCCCAAATAGCCCCCCTCTCAGCGCGTATTAAAAACCAGTGAAATTGATGTGCTAGCGTTAGGGAGCGGGGAATCTGCCCTGTTCTATTCCCAACGCTAGCGCTTTAGGGCCTAAAGTAGCCCTTATTCTTTGGTTTGGAGAAGAGAACGCTGCTTGATGATGGTAAATCCCGAGGAGATTTGTAGAAACTGGCATGATCATCTTTGCCAGCTCCAGACAACTCCTCGAAGTGACATGAGTTTGCAATTGCGGGGTGCTGTTACATTGAGCCCGCTCTCCAAGCCCGCCTTTGTCCGCTCCGCTCATGTCCGCTCACAGCGACCCCTCAGGAACTAAAGGCTGAAACTGGAGTAGACACTACTCCATGGCAAGAGGTGATTATATTCGCTGCAAAAACCATGAGCTGTGGGCAAGAGGAGAAGATATAGAGATGACGCGATGACGAGAGAAAAAACCAAGCGGATTTATTCTAGGTTAGAATGATGTCTAATAAGCAGCAACAAGCATCCTATGCCAAGCCTCTCGCAAAACCAAATTCCAACTCCGTCCGGGGGGTACATCACTCTGTAATAGTACAACTCGCCCTACAATGCCTCCTGTGCACTGGCATAACCACCTAGAGCAGGACTGACTGCAATCGCTCACTCTCGGGCGTGGTGTCACTCCTTGGCTTCTCCAAAGACAGGGCGCCACCGCTCTTCTTATAGCCCCATCCAGAATTCTTCCACTCATCTCTACCGAGGAGCTGTCCAGGCGGGAATGCAGCAAGAAACGTCGTAGCCAAGATCATCATCCCGCCTTCAAGGATCATGAATGTGATTTGATCGTTTGCGAGCTTGCCACTGAAGCCGTGGGCCAGCTCTGCCACACAGAACAAAGAACGGACGAGAATAAAGAAGGTGGCTATTGCGAATGCTAGATATCTTGTTAGTATGGGATGTTGGAGCAGGGGCCTGTGAGAGTAATATACTATAGGGCTTAATTATAGTATTGAGATTATTACTAAGATTATTATTAGGATTAGGATTACCTCTAGGAGGTACCTAAATAGCTCTATTAAAAGTATTAGAAGAGCCTTTATTATTTCTATTTCCTCCTTAGGGATTAATCTATTCAACTTCTTCTTTAAGAGTAAGGTTAATAATAAGCTATTATATACTTTATAGATTCTGTTACGTGAGTGAGTGGTGGATTCACGGGAACTGCGCTATTACACGTGAATCCACCACTCACTCACGTAACAGATTCCACGATATAATTATGTTATTAAACTACCTCCCTTAAGGGTAGAGAGATTAGCTTATAAGGTAGTTAATAGTAAGTAATAAGGTAATAGGTTTAAATTAGAGTATAGGTATAAAAAGTACTAGTATTAAATTTAATATAGAACTAATCTCTATTCCTCCTTAGAGGTCTAGGGAAGGCTCTTATAAATAGGAGCCCTAAATAACGTATATATAATCTAGTAATTAATAAGCATATAGTTAGCCTTTTAATTAGTAGTATTCCTATAATATAATAGAATTACTAATCCTCCTAATCACTGACTATACTACCCGAGAGCCGAGGTATATCACATGTACTAATGTCACGTGTAACCCTCCACACATCATAGATTATTTATATATATATTAATTTAAGATTATATAATTTAAAGCGAAATTTATATTTACTTTTATTTTGCTTTAAGATTTTTCGACTTTATGTGACGAGCTGAACCACTCATCATGTGCTACTCACGTGGAGCAGGCACACTAGCGCCTGTATCATGTATATATAGCCTTCGTCTCCCTCCGAGAGACTCCCTCCTTTTCTCCTTAGCTTAGTATCTTCGAATAGAGCAGTCTATAACGCCTTCATTGTGCCTTCTTGTACGTGCCGTCACACTTTAAAAACGATATTACGAATTTATTTAAGAATTCCGTCACATTAATTGAAACGTGCAAGTGAGTTGGAATATTTTTGTAAAAGCGTGAACTCGCCAAAATAGTATACAAATTTGCAAGTTAGGACCCACAATTCCAGACCTACCTTTGTCCTTCGGTAAATAATTACACCCCTGAGGATTCTACTTCTAGCACTTTCCACACACAAACTGAGTGAAAAGAGCATTATTATTGGTCTTGAGCCCTGCTCTATCCGTGCTCTAGAACCCTCAGGGGTGTAATTATTTACCCAAGGACAAAGGTAGTACTTTCCAGCTTTTCCAAAACCTGGGAACCTTCCACAATATCACCCATTTGACCTCCGCAGATCAGTTGTTCAATTACGAAGTCAACTCTCACCCGATTGGGTTGTTCCACGAGTTGTCCCTCTACAACATCCTCAAAACATAGCCGCGAAGCGTTTAGCACATATAGCCTTGATGCCAACTGTTAAATAATACATTTACCACACTTTAATTATTTATATTATCTTCTATACTAATCGACTCGTATAACAAGTGCTTCAATTCTAGGTTTTTTTTAGTTTACTCTCTAACACTAGGCAAATTATAAAAAGGACCCCCCCCTTCTACTAAAAAGGACCTCCCCCTAGAATTATATATAGAGCTTTGAGAAGTAATTACTAGACTTAGATTTAATAGTTTAATAAGAGGAGTATACAAAAATAATAGAAGGAAGTAGTAATTTTCAAGATCTTCGGGAGAGACATCACGTGACAACCCCCCCCTTTTTCGCCTGAGGGCTATTATGAGCTCTATACTTAATGAAGTTAATACTAGTTAGCTAACGTCGTAATTCGAATTAAGAATCTAGGGCAGGTTAATAAGGCAAAATAGGGAGTTTTCTGTAAATTCCCCTAAAGTCACGGGATTTAACTTAGTTATAAGCCCCCCTAGAGCCTAATATTATTCCTATACTAAAAGTAAAGACCCTAGCTAAGTAGTTAAGGGACCTAATAGAAACTAAAGCAGATACTAACTATAAGGCTCTTATTATAGTACTATTACTATGTGATCTCTAGATTTAGTCTAGTGCGAATAGTTCGCTTAGTTACTTGGAGCTCTCACGCTTCACTTGAGTTCTTTTCTAGCTAGCTTTAATTAACTCTATTTATGAGAAATACAACTCCCTACTTTACTATCTTTACGTATATTAGCTCTTTTTTTTTGGTGGTTTTGGCTATCTAGGGGGGGGGTCCTTTTTAAAATTTTGAGGGGTCCCTTTTTAGTAGATAGGGGGGGGGTCCTTTTTATAATTTGCCCTAACACTGCGCCGAAAAAGATAGAGTCTTCAACGATCATAGCAAAAGCCACACAAGATAGTCAAAGCTTGCTCCAGATTTATTATATGAAGAAATAATATTGATTAAATAAGCCATAGCCTTCCTTCCTGAATATTCGGAAAACCCTTTCTGAACTCTATGCCCCAGATTTGTCCAGTACCTACCCTCTCATAGCCAGGCCTGAACGATTCTGTAGTCGCAACTTTCTTGACGTAAAGGACAAGATATATACTTAACGCATTATAAAGGTACTGAAAAAAGGTTCCAAAGTGAAAAATAGGCTTTTCGCGTGCGATAATCAATGCGTAAGTTATCCCTTGAGGACCAGTTTGGTAATCCGGATGCTCGAAGGATGCCCAGCCACTGAGGTGACTCTCAGTGAAACTTACCTTGTACCTGCGGCAAAAATTCCCTCCTGTTCTTGATGCCCACATCTTGTGGTCATCCCCTATGTCGGTTATGCTGTCCACCCGGAGCAGCTTTCCTCGCAACGCCAACGCCACGAATCGATGAGCGATCCCATACTCTCGTCCTCCGTATTCCGTAATTTCGGCCGGCCGAAGCTTCGTCGTAGCCTGGTCGAAGCGCGGATGCTGGTGGCCCTGCGCGTCGGTCGTGACAGCAACAACGACAGCATCCTCAATAGAACTGAGTGGAGGGGAAATGCGCAGGTAATGGGGGTAATTCCGATAATTTAGCGCCCAAACCACCCCCATCCCTGTCAAGATTTCCACTCCCGCGTCGTTTCGTTTCCGTGTCAACATGGATGACCACGACCAAGTGGGTAGCGCCTGTGCTCTCAAGCGCGGCCCTGGTTCAGTTTGCTCCCATAACAAACCATCTATTATGTCATCCATCCAGAGCCCACTGGCATAGCAAAGAGAAAAGTTGTCCCGACTGAGGCCTACTCTTTCTTCTTCATCACTGTCCTGTCGAACCTGTGTTTGTTCTCGCTCTCTCTCGGCTGCTGCAAATGCCCGGCCAAACTCATCCGCCATGCCAGCCAGGGCCATTAGTCGATCCTGGTGGATTTGAGTAAGGTCCAAGACACAATATCTAGCGACCAGGTTGTACCAGCTGTTGTGCAGGTTGGATAGACCCTTGCCCAGCACATCTCCTTTATAGACAGCCAGTGATGGCCTTATGGGGGGAGCGGTATAAGCTTGGTAGAGGCTGGCATAATTATCATGAATAATGCCAGTGTCTGCTAGGGCTGCCCCCGGCTGCGGCCTTTCGCTCCGACATTCCACGAAGATGCCTATGTCGGAGAAGGAGATGACGCGGGAACTGAGCAGCGACTCCTGCAGCACCCAGCCACGTTCCCGGAGCTGACTTTCTGCAACGCTTATCGCAAAGGATTCACCCACAACTTTGGAAGCCATGGTCTGCACGTAGAAGAACCCGTCGAGTTCGCCTAGTTCGTTGCGATATGGAAGGCGGTTTATTCGTGGCACTTCGTCTACCGTAAGCGCGCGGAAGAGGCCCCCGGCTGGATTTGTGACAGTGGCGGAAACTGTCAGCCAAGCGCACTGGTAATACCTTGCCATTTTGACGCCCTCCCGCTCCCAGTCATCGGTGTCGTCTTGGATGATACAGACACTGTCGATCCAGACGTATTTGATCCCAAGAGTGAGGGCCAGGACGCATGTGTCGACAAAAAGTGGAGAAATCGTTGTATCCACCTCGGCTCCAGCATGAAGATGGTTCGCATCCGGTGGGTAAAGCCCAGTTGTCAGTCTTGAGCTGTAGTTCTTCACAGTGGTCCGGCAGAGAGCAGCTTCCGGTCCCCAACGATGGCTCAGAGCCAGATATTTGCCAGACTGTCCACCGGTTTTCCGAAGAACAAGCCGTAGTTGTTGGCTGAGTGGAATAGCTGGTGCCCCTGCTGGCATGATTACTCGTTCAACGTTAACCTCAATGCAGCGGCTCGGTAGAGCGGCGTTGTTGAAGTCAACTGTCTCGCATCTGGACAAAGTTTGGTTGCAGCGAGTATGATTAGCCAAGCAGGCCGCATGCCAGGTTTTGATACTTTTGCTAACGCGTTCCACCGTGAGGCTACGAGGCTCGATAAGTTCGCCGCGAATATCCCCTGATGTCCATGCTGGCGTGTCTATTTCATTCCTGGTGTCAATATAATATTCTTACAGTACAGTACGTGAGAAACTTCAGCAAGGCGCACCCACCAGCATCTGCGGCTACGTTCAAGTAAGCCATAGTGGAAGTAGCTGCAAAATACTCCATCACTAAACCCATTCCTGAGATACGCAATTCGTTCGACTCAGGATCTTTCCTCGAGTCTACTACGAAACGCACCCAGCGATCCATCCAGTAGCCTCGACAGATGAAGCGTTCCCAAAAGTCCCTGGCTAGTTCTCGTGTAGTGGGTGAGGGATTTTCTGCTTGTAGCCTCTGTCGTCTTCGTATTCGTCTAAGCCAATACCAGCTTACAGTGTCACTGTCAGTCTCCGGGGCTGCGACGATGTCAAGAACGAAGCAACAGAACGAACACCCGTCTAGGAGCGCGCCGCGGAGGACATCTTCAAATCGGTAACCAGGGATGATGCAAGTGTGCTCGGCAAACACTCGGATGTCGAAATTGTCGCAGAAAGAACACAGCCCTCTTGGTGATAAGGGCATTTCGCAGGTACCGCACGCGGCAGGTCAAGATAGATCTAAGAAAGGTAAGGAGGGAAACTGAAGGCGGGGATGCAAGTTGAAGTGGGTGTATTTGGTGGCATTTATGATAAGGTTGACAAGTGCGAGAGGTGCACTCTCTCTGAGCCCCAGGTGACTCCCGGCCCACAACGCTTAGGTAAGCTGCAGGATCGCATGCCACACATGGTGCACACATTTGATAAATGCAGGTAGGTTTGGGGGAGTACAAGCTGCAATGACAAGTCATCAGGGTGGTTCGTCAGCTCTGAATAATAATCATCCAGGTCATTATCCAAGTCATTATTCAAATTATCCATGTCTCTGCCTAGGCAGTCACTTCACATATTCCAGTTTCTCTTACTGAGCATTTTCATTGTATCTGATCATCTGCTAAAATCAATAGGTGTTCTTAGACGTGAGAACTTAGTAGTGAGCCTAGCACTAGGCGCGATTCTGCGGCTCACAGCGGACAGGAGTGTACTGTATTGGGAGCCGGGTAAGCCCCGACCACTGCTCCCAATGTGTGCAGATACAGTGCCAAGGTAACATGCATTAAGAGAACATGCATGCACTAATATATACTTGACCAACCCGATTCCCTGCTCTCTACCTGGGTGTCGCTCACGCCCTTTATCGTGCAGTCGCAGGAATGGCGTGCTTAGTGCCCTTCAAATGCTCAAGAATCCCGTCGAGATCAACCGAGTCATACAACTAAGCTCAGTAGCTAAATGCTTCTCATTACTCCTCCTAGCTTTGTACGTCGCTCTCAAAATGCCTTGGCTGCTGGACTTCCTACACTGTTGGCGATACTGCGTCTTGCCCCTTACTAAATTTGGTCACGTAACCTGTCAAACACTGGATCGGATGAATAGTTGGGGTTTTTTGTCTCTTTCTGCGGTGCTCGAGGGGGCGCTCTGGACTGTGATCATGAAGAATAATTTGCTTGGCGACCAAACTCCAGATACAGACCCAGGGTGGTTCAGCGCTCGCAATAAACTTGACAGCACAACCCAACGATTAATACCAGTCATAGAAGCCTTATACGCAATTCAGATTATCCTCACAACGTCCTACTGGGTTCTTGATTTGGCGTTCCGGGTCCACCCTGCCAGTACCATCGTCCCCAGATGGAAGCTGGCTATGGTTGGGATCTTGATAGCGAACACTGCCTTCAGTGTCTGTGCTTTAGTTTTATGGCAAATCATCGATTCAGTGCCGCTCAATATAGCGGCTGTCATTGCCAAATTGCCCAACGTAACGCCTGAAGATGTTCAGGAAGAATATAATGACTGGTGGAAGCAATCCAAGACACTTGCGATATTGCTAGTGATGACGGCTGGCATGAGGTTGGCGTTGTGGGTGACCAGACTTTCTCTGGGCTCTATACACTGGGCTGACAGACATAAACCAACGAGGTATCCTACGAGCGATGGAGGTAACGCCACAGTCACCATGGAGTTAGTCCAAGTGGGTCAGAGTGGTGGACCCAGTAGCACCCGTCCCTTGGCGGCCCTCTTTGAAGCCCACGAGGAGATACGAGCTCGGGAGCGAACGTTCTGGATGATGAATGAGGGATAAGCTGTGATTCCATCCAAATATTGTCAAGTAAGCCCATAAACTCCTAGTGATCGTCTTTGCAAGAAAATAACTGCTGAAAACCCTGTAATAGCGCTCTATACTAGGGGGTAATAATTGTTTCGCCGGAGAAGATGGCTAAATAGAGGAATTCGACAAAATTGAGAAGAGCATGCGCAAAAAGATTTGATAGTGATTGGTTTAAATTCTCACTTGAACAAAATAAAAATGGAATATTCTTACGAGAATTAATTATATGGGTATCGTGATAGTTTGGAGTTTTGAAAAGGAGTTTTTCTTAAATTTAAAAGTTTCACTTATTACGACAAAAAGTGAAGGCAATTTGTATTAAACATAAAAATATATTATTTCGAAGAAAATAATAATATTTATTATTTTTTGTTATATAGACATAGGCCTAGGATCTCTGTATATAGTCTAGTGCGATCGGTTTGCTTAGTTAGGATTTAAGGGACTTATTCCTTGAGATCTCACGCTTCACTATAGTCTTTTCTAGCTAGCTTTAAATCAACTCTTTTCTATGAGAAATACTACTCCCTACTCTGTGATCTTTACGTATATTAGTTATGAGCCCGGCCTCGTACTAATAAGCTTCCCTTTAGTATACTATAGAGTGTATTCAAGAGCTCATTTTATTAATTCCTTTGAAAATTACATACTTCGCTCTATATATGAGTTTTCTATAGATTACTAGAACTTAACCTTAATGATACTAACCTCAAAGTAAGTATAACAGAAGCTATAGTAAAGATCGTTATTCTTAAGGACCACGCCTCCTAGGTAGACTAGTTCGACGCTCTCTATAATATAGCTAGAAACGAGGGTATCTAGGAAGAGATTAACCTATTCGTCGATTATTATAGTATAGCTAGCTATATACTATCGATTTTCGCGATTTTAGGTAGTTTTGATATTCTAATTATATGACTATGGATATATCCGAGATCATGTGACTTTAGTATTTCGTATAAGAAGGCTAGAGTTTCCGTAGCTATAGAGTAATAATTATATATCATTTTTATACTTTGAGTTCTATGTACTTATATACTAATTTTATACCGCTTTATATCTACTTTATAGTTATTATTTTTTAGTATTTTTACTATTAGTCAATTTTATACTCTATAGTATTTTATATAGGTTTTTGTCTTACTACGTTTTTCCCTCTTATATATTTATTAGTGAGCGATATAGGGAGATCAAACTTCGTAATTAAGGAGAATACTCTTATAAAGCCCTGAGAGTGCTCTATAAGGCGGATTATTATATAATAAGTTCAGGAAAAAGGGGGTGGTTATAATACCTTATACCTAGGGCTAAAGTATTAAGGATATATGAGAAGTAATTTCGGGTTTTACCCCAATTTCCGAAGTATATGGGTATTTTGATAAGAGATAACTATAAGATATAATAGCGAATATAATAAGTAGAGATAGTAGAAATAGAGGCTAATTATAGAAGGAAACGAAATAGAGGAAATAGAATTAGCAAAATTATACTAAGATAGCTATAAGTAGACCAAAGTTAAAAGCGAATATTAGTACTCGGAAATAAAGTTATACTATTACTTTATATATTAATCTTAATTATAGCGAAAGTCGGAATAGAAATAATATTAATTTAAGTAGAGTGGATTACTTTTTAAGTAAAAGGAATATCTAAAAAGAGGAATACCCTTAATCTTAAGTGAAAAAGTAAATAGAAATTAGAAAAAGATAAGGAAAAATCGGAAATAAGAAATTAAATAAGAAAATTAGGAAAGCCTCTAGGTAAAGAGAAAGCTATTAAGTAATATTATTAAGAGGGATTCAGAGAAATAGAGAAATCGGGAAAATTATTATTATTATTATTATTACTTTCTTTATCTATAGTACTATTAAGTATATTAGAATTAACTAAGACGAATAGATTTATTAGAGGTATTAAGCCTATAAAGTATAAGCGATTAGAGTAAGACTAGAAAAGTAGTATTATTATTACCGCGATACCGAAATAAGGATACTAGCTAAGGATATTATTAATAAGCGGGACCTCTTAGATACTAGTTCTAATCTCTAAGGATACTATTAGCCCTTCGGAGTCTTCTATAATAGGATTTATAGGTAGGAAATACCTAAATTAGTTACTAGATAGCTAAAGAGAATAAGATAACTAAAGAGAAGTATATACTAGTACTAGGCTTAAATTTGCCGCTTCTACTTTCCTAAGGAGTACTATAGTTTAATAGATAGAATATTTTAACCTTCCTAGAATAGTATACGGATATATATAAGGACTACTATATCCCTAATAATATTAAATAGGAAAGGATTATATATTATATCTCCTAGGTCTTTAAGGAATAGATTAAGGCTATACCGGAATACTATATTAATAACCCCGAGGCTTACTAGGAAACTAAGTTTTATAAAGCCCTAATAAAGAGTTCTAGGAAAATAACTAGGAAAAATTAGAGTTAGCCGTAACTACTTTCTAGGATTATCGCTCGGGCTAAGGCTAGAGGTTTATCTATGAAATCTTATATTAATATATTTAACCGAGTATCTAAGGAACTAATATAAAAGAAGGAATTAGATGAGATTACTTAATACCGGGAATTATATAAGGACTACCCCTAGGAGCTAGAGACCGGATTCTTAAGGATATAGCTTTTGAGCCTACTAATGTTTTAATATATATATATAGTAAGATATATAAGAAAGCTATACTATTTTACTAATATAAAGAGAAAAGTACTACTTTAATATTACTAATAACCCGGATATAGCTAAGATTTAATAGGAATACCTAGAGGAAGTAGTATATAAATTAATCCTAGTACCGGAATTTGAATATACCTTACTAGTTCCCCTTATAATTAATATTTACCCTAATTCTAGACCGGTATATATAGAGCCTAGGCCTTAACCTATAGCATTCCTATAAAACTAATGAAAAGTATAAACTATAAAAACGATAATATTAACTTCTTAATATAGAGCCTAGAAAAACTAATAATTATAGCTATTACTTAGGAAGATTTATAGAAATAACTCTAAAATATTATAGCTTTATCGAGACGATATCTATGAATACTTATATAGCCTAGATAATAGTAATAAGGATAATAGTATCCTTAGTCTAGTAGGTATAACTCGGGTTCTCGTGCGGATATAGTAGTAGTAGAAGAAGAGGTTATAGAGGATTATATAGAGGTATAGTAGATATAGACGAGGTTTAGGAGCGAATATAGGACCTAGAATAGTAGAAAGAGCTTAGTAAGGGGGAGAAAACTTATATAAGTTAATACTACTTATAAAGTAATATAAGATATAAGGCAAAGTACTATATAGATACTATAGCTAGAAGAAGGATAATACTATTAATCCAAATTACGACTATTTCACCTAGATATATTATCCCTTAATAGAAGAGCTTTAGAATATGGGATATATCTATAGAGATAACTATAAGTAGTATAAAGGACTATATAAGATAAGGCGAGTGAGTTGCCTTTCTTCCTTTAGAATAATCATTATTAGTATAATTAGATTATTTCTTAGCTTATAGGATAGATATAACTATAATATTATAGTAAGACCTAGAAATATTTAATAATTAGCTAGAGAAGCTTAAATAGTAAGATAGGAAAGGGAAGTAGTAATACTATAGTACTAGTAGAAATAGATAAGCTATTTAACTTAGAGTAAATAGTATAGGATTTAGAGATCCTTCTAGAGTCGGAATTAATAGTTAGTATAAGGAGATAATATACTTAATATTACTATTAATACTATATCTAGTTCTATAGCTAAAAGAAAGGGGAAAGATATAGAAATAGTTAAGGAAGTCTTCTAGAGGAGCTAAAGCTAAGGAAAAGATACTATATATAAAAGGATAAAAAATACTATTATTAAGGGGCTAGATACTAGAGGGGTCTAGTAGACGAAATAGAGGTTAATATAACTAAGGATAAGTTAAATAAGTAAGAAATATAGGAGACCTTAAACTATAAGAGTACCTAAGCCTAAAGTTAATAATATACTAAAAGGATTACTAAAGAAAGTAACTATTCTACTTCGAGGATATAGAAAGGGATAAAGATACTTATTAATACCCTAAAGATACTAAATCTAGCTACTATACTTTAGAATTAGTAGATTAAGGATAATTCTTCTTACCTTACTATTATAGAAATAGGAAATACTATTATAACTAGTATAATAGGATAAGTAAAAAGATCTACCGAACTTACTACTATAGCATATATAATAAATAAAATAATTAAGGGAGCTAATATTCTAGCTTATTTATTAGGACTTAAGAAAGTTATTTAACTAGAGGGAAATAATATTAATATTCGTTTATTATTAGCTTAGAAGTATATTATATAAGCTCCGAAAATTAGATTTATCCTTAGAGGTCTATAAGGTATTATTAAATATAATAGAATAATTAATACTAGAGTAAAGGTTAATATTCTCCCTAAAAGGATCTTAAGAAGTATTAGTAGAGTAGTATATAGTACTATAGATTACTATATATCTATTACTATAGGTAATAAATTCGGGTTCTTAGGAATAGCTAAACTTAGGATTAAAGTTATAAATAGAGTAGGATATAAAGATACCTTTTTCTTAGTTAAAGAAGTACCTAAAATTCTACTTAGTTAGCCTTTTATAGTAAAGATAAGGATAAATATTAAATATAGAAGTAATAGTTTATAGGATAGAGTATTTACTAATCCGGATAATAATAGAAATACGTATACTATTATAATTATTCTATCTTTAAAAAAGGATACTAGATAATATAGAAAGAGATCTATAAGAGGATATTAAGCTCCTAGAGTTAAAGAAGTAAGTAATTCTAAGATAGAGATAGAAGGTAAAGAAGAAAACTAAGGCCTAGTATCTTAACTAGTATTAGTACTAGGGAAGATAGAGAGATACCGGAGTTTCTTATAGATTTCTTTAATTTAAGTTCTAGAGTTTAGGAAAAGGAAGACATTTTTGGTAAAACTAAAGCGGAAAAGGCCCTAGTTATAGTATTAATAAAGGTAGTTCCGGAGATAATAGAGGAAGAAGCTTAGAGGATACTGTCGGTTCACTAGTAACGTATAGCACCGTCACGTAGTCGTGGAATGCTAATTACGTAGGTTAGTGAAGTTGTTGTTTTATAAGTAGAGATCGCAGTATCGAGGTTCTAATATACGATCCCTAAATACGCTAATCCTAATTAGTACTAGTGTCTAGCATGTCCCATTCCCGCATGTCCCATGTCCCATGTCCTATGTCCTATATACAGAAGCGAGGTCATGTGATAAGATTATATGACCTCCGGGAAACTATACTAATACTAGCAACTACCTGAAAAACGCGAAAAACCGACACAAAAGTACTAAAAACGCACGAAAAATATTATCCCCTATTCGTATATAGATTTCCTAATCCGGCCTAGTACTAGATTATCCCTAAACGCTTAGTGTATATATATCCCTATCGATATTTCTATCCTATATACCTATTTCCCTCCTATATATCCCTCCGTTACCTTATCCGTATTTAACCTATTCCTCTATATCTAATTATATAGTATTCGTATCAAGTAGGTATTTAAGGGTATTCGTAGGCTTTGATTTCGTTATCGAATTAGCCGGGTTCAACTCTCCCTTAATCCACTTGACCTCCGTAATCTCTCATTGTTCATAAGCCTAGCGGAGGTATATTATATTAATTATGAGTCGCTTTTCTCGTATAGTTCCTAGCTTAACTAGGTATTTATAAAGGGACTTGGAATTAGTATAGATGACTAGCGGGACTTCGATTTCAAGGGCTTTATTAATTATAGACTTGACTAAACCGCCTATATTAAAGCCGTGAGCTATACCGTAAAGTTCAGAGGCTAGAATGCTTCTAGTAACTCTCTTATACTTCGTAGAGGACTAGTGGATCGTATTAGCGTATCCTGAGCTATCTACTAGGACTAGAATATATCTAATCTAAGAAGAGAGGTCCCGATTACCTATAAAGGAGGCGTCTATAAAGATAATTAGGCGTAGGGACTCCTTATCTAGCTTCACGAAACGTAGTCCTTTAGCGGTATTTTCGATTTACTATTAAATATGCTTATTAAGGGCTTTGACATCAGTTTCCGTAGGTTTAATAGCTTAAGCGGCTACTAAGTAGTCGTACGAAGCCTCCGGTTAGTAGGTTAACGCGATATATACTCCTCGAGCTTACTAGGTAACGTATTATTCCTTAATCATGAGGTTTCGACGTATAATACCCCTACTACTAGTTATAGTCGTATTCTTAACTATCACTAGGTAGAGGTTACTATACTAGTATTCCTACGTGAGGGTAATACTAGTAGAATTAGTACGAATAATACCTCTATTAAACTTGAGGTCGTAGTTAGTCGTAAGGCGTTCACGCTCCTTAGCTAGGAAATTAGCCTCCTAGAGCTTTAGATACTCTACCTTAGCGAAGTCGTCGTCTCCCACGAATAGAGTATCGTTAGTTTAAAGGCCGACGATACTAAAGGGGTAGTTGCTATAGAGTAAGCACGGGTCGTAAGTCGACTATTCTATAGCTAACTTGTTTAGGTAGTAAGAATAGTAAGTCTTGAACTAGTAGTTTCCGGCTTCTAGTACTCTATAGAGTAGTTTTACGACTTTTAATACCGAACTAGCCTCTAGATTTAGTTAATTAGTAAGCTCAGGAGGTGGATTAATATAGAAGTCGTGATTTAGTAAGGTTAATAACTAAATATAGGCTTGCGATATATCCTATAAGTATAGTCCTATAGTTCCTATAGTTATAGCGGCGATATAGAGGATAACTCTCTAGCTAATTCATTAGATAGTTAGTAATTACGTTAATACTATATATTTCTTACTATTATTATAGGCTTAAATAACTAGTCTTGACTTCTTAAGCTCTCTATCTATCCCTTATTCTTAATCTCGTTATAAAGCGAGAGTTAAAGATACGTACCTCCTATAGTACCTGAGATCTAGGAATAACCTCAATATACCCTTTTCTAGGAGGCTAGTGACTTTAGTTTAACGGGAATCCTTATATAGGTCGTCGTCCTATAAGAATACCGTTATATTAGGGTTCTTATAGGGTCTACCTCTACTACGCTTTAGTGGAATAGGTGGTATAGTAGGAGGAATTATACCCGCGTTACCTTCGCCTTTACTATAGTATTTAGGATTATCCTTAAGACCCTTAGAACTAGCCTTAATATCCCCTGTATAGAATAGCTTTATAGAGGTTAAGTAGAAGGTAGTATTACTATGTAGTAAAGCTAGTATATATGACTCCCCTTCTATTACCACTAGCTTATATAGTCCCTACTAACTACTTAGTTAACCTGTATTCCCCTCGCGCTATACTAAGACATTCGAATTAAGTATAAGCTCGTGGATATCGCTTGTAGAGGGCTATTACGTGTATTTAGTGTGTCTTTAACTTAGTACTTAGCTTATAGCTTCTGAATCTCCGCTATCGCCTTCTTTAGGGCTATCGCACGTTAGGAGATAGTAGGTACGGGAGTATCGTATTCGCTTAATCGAGGTAGTGCGCTATAGACTAGGAGGGTAGGAATAATCCTACTAATTCCTGTAGTATCATTAAGAGCCTTAAAGGCTATTTATAAGGCTATCTCCTTACTAATTCCCTGATTTCGGCTACAATAATTAAGTAGGTATATTAAACTAGCCTATAGTAGTGTTTAACGATTCTTATAGAGTTATGAGCTTCTATAGGGACGATTTTCACCTTTATTCCTATCATATTCGTAAGCTAAGCGAACTCCTTACTAGTGAACTACTTCCGGTGTCTACTATAATCTAATTAGGAGGGCCTAAATAGGTATTAATCTAATACATCTTTAGGGCGTCCTAGGTATATATAGTACTAATATTCTAGAGCTAATAGCCCCCGTGATACCTAGTACCCTCGTCGACGATATAGAGAATAGGCTTCCGAGGATATAGAATATATTAATAATATCAAGAGGTTAAAGCTAACGTTATCTCTTAGGTTAAACTTAAATTAACTAGGTGATTTACTATTCTTCT